>VDFB02287140.1:0-15136 GCA_007258455.2 Sequoia sempervirens
ATTGATGATCCCCAAGTGATTTTTTCAAGCTTGTTTTTTGTTTTCATTATGCGGCAGCACGCTTGTGTAGGTCATAAAGAACCTTCTGTAAACCTAGAAAATGAGTAAGTTGAGCCCAAGCTTGTCCTGTGCATTCATGGCAGAATTTTAGGGTTTCGTGCTTAGGGAATCACCAATTCCTCTCGATTTACTTTAGGATGAGCCTCAAATTTAAAGGTGATATGTAGGAGGTTTAAATCGAGCTAGTTGCAAGCCCAAGTTCCTCAAATTTGTGATCATTCAATCAATTTGAGTGAAGTTGCGAGAAAACGTTGAAATTTGGTATTTCAAGACTTCGTGAAATTCCTTAACTGCCAGAATTCTCTGACTTTCTATTTTCTCTTTGTTTTCCCGAAATGTGCAATGATACAAAGTTATGCCTGCTTCGTGGATTTTTCGCTCCCTCTGAATTTTACTAAAATTTCCTTTGTTCCTTCATTTTCCTGGAATTCGTAGACTATTGCTATTTTTGCAGATTTTTTGTCCTGGGAGAAATTCTCTGAAACTTTGTTGAAAATGAAGAACTGAGAGATAGCATGATTTATTAGCTGGTGATTATGCATTGTATGATAAAATTGAATTATTTAAAGATGTATCATACTGTTTCTTAGTTAATGACAGTTGATTAAATGATTATTGGATGCTTTTATGTTTATTTTGCTAAAATCCGCCTGGTTGGGAATTTTTTGAAATTCCTCTTTGGCCTGGATTCTGCGGGAGGACTGTAAACCCGAACTTTGATATGATCAATTCTTATGAGGTTTTAGGGAATTTTTCTTATCATGGGACTTATATTGAGGTTGAATATGTCATTTTTGATTAGTTAACTTGGGTTTCATGTGATCTTTATTATGGTTTCTTTGTTAAATGTAGGCTGAGTCAAGTAAGGCAGTGACAAGTGGAACCAAGGGTAGAGTGATGGATCCAAGTACAGAGGGTTCTTCTATTTTTGAAGCAAAAAGAATCAAAATGGATATCAAGAGCATAATTCTTGAGAGAAAGTTTACTTCCATCTGGTCAGAGGTAATTGATACAAATGTTGGATTGTGGGATTATGAAGAGTTCAAGACAAGGATGGTAGCACAAAACCTTCCTTTGCTGTCCAGAAGGACATTGGAATTAGGGTTGGAACATGTAGCTAGATTCCCTCCTATAGTACAGTGTTATGAGTTGGTGCTCGAGTGTGCTAAACACTATGAGAGAGGTACACAAAGGATAGTTGGTCCCCAAGGGAGAATTGTGGCAAATCTAAATCCTGTGTCTATAGCCCAAACCTTTGACATGCCAAATAGGTCTCATGTGGTGGCTTTTGATATGGATATGGCAAAGAAGTTCTATGAGGAAGATACCATCAAGTCCCAACAGGTCATCAATTCCTGGTTGGAGAAGCCTAAGTACCACTTTTCCAAGCTACCCAAGCAACTATTCAGAGCTAAATTCAAGAAGGAATACTATGATGTTACCACCCTTCTCAGTAGGGTGGTAGGGTTGAAGAGTGTAGGAGTATTTGAGAATTGGATGTTCCATGTCATTGTGAGGATGGAGCAGAATGTTAATTATTATTGGGTAGGCATTATAAGTTCCATGATTCATGAACAAATGTGTAATGTCCTGCAGACGAAGACCTTCACAATGACCTCCTACTTGGTTTATGCACTTGCAAGATTTCTTCCATACAAAGGACTAAGTACAAGGGGTGTGTTTGGACAGGATGTAATCTATGAGGTTTATCCACAACTACACCTCGATAACTTGAGCCATAGGAGGGTGAATGATGCATTCACCATGTAAATCACTAGGTTTCTCCAAGGTGCAAAGCATGTAAGGGTATCTGACAATGCCAAGGATTTAATCAAAAGGTATGGGGCTTGGTTCATACTATTTCCCACCTTTTCATATATAAGGATAGATGGTTGTCAGAGGGCTCCATACAAACTCCCTAGGTATCCCACAAATCGCATTATACTTCTGGAGGTCACAAGGAAAATATGTGATTTTGATGCAATTGTGAAGAAGGATAAGCATAAGACTGGATTCGGTGGAGATTTTCCTGTGAGGATAGGCACTAGTGAGGCATGCCCTTCTATTAATTTGGCCTATGCTTCTGAAGAAGAAATGAGCATTCTTGGGTTATCCTTTCATTCCAAAAGATCTAGGTTTGATAGGACTGGCGAAGCATAGAAGGCCAGTAGAGAATATAGTCACAAGGATGATATAGAGGACTATTGGGACAATTGCAGTGATGAATTTGAGATTAGAAGGAAGAAGTTTTCCAGGCTACTTGTTAACTTGGTTCGACTATATAATGTGAAGGCCATTCTAGATCAAGTTGAGGATGATGGAGATTTGATTCAAGGCCATGATTATGAGGCGGTGAAGGATAAACCGGTGGGAGAAGTAGACTAGTTGGAGGAAGAGAAAATAGAGTTAGAGCAACTTATGACTCCAGTGATTAAATATACAAAGCTGTGGCTCAAGCATAAGATGTGGGAGCTAGAAAGTGAAGGTGTACAATGTACCTATGATTTAATGGGAGACTTGGAGTCTCATTCCACTTTTGAAGAGTTAGCTGAGCAATATCCTAAGGGTAAGGGCAAGGTGAGTTCTCCTTTTAAGATCAAGATTAAACATGTTCAAGCGGAGGAAGTATAGGAGGCAGAAAAACAAAGAAATCCTATTGCAAAGAAAAGGAGGCACGTTTCAAGGACCAAGAGGTCAACAAAAGATGAAGCTGAAAGGGAAGATAAAGAGGTTAGTGTCTCGATGCCCAAGAGAAGAAGGATAGTAAGATTGTCACAGAAGGAAAAGGAGAGCTCCAAGGCAGGGGAGGAAGTTGGCCCACCTTTAATAAATGTGGAGAGCTCAGGAGAAAGGACACAGGTATATGCAAGGAGATCAAGAACTCCTTCTCCTAAGGACAGTGTGTCGAGGAAGCATGCTACTTCAATCATTCATGCTATAGAACAACATGATAATATTCCTCTTTCTCATGAAGCTCACGGTGAGCCAGGTGAATCCAAAGAAGTAGAAAGTCATTAAGATCCAGAAGGAGGAGAATTTCAAGAAGGTGAGCTCTATAGTGCTGAGGCAGAAATAGAGAAGGTATTCCAGTCTCCCCTGGTAACTTATGAGGATTCACCTGTCAGGAGTGAAGAATATAAAACTCCTCAGAGAGAGGAAATACCAGTTAGGACTCTGTCTCTAGTACATGAAGAAGAATAGCATAATAAGGAAAAAGAAGATAAAGCTGAGGAGATTTCTGAGAAACAAGATTTGAGCAAGGATACACCCAGGGATCAATATGATGAAGTTGGACAGAGCAAGGTACAATCAGAATCTACTGTTTTGAGTTGGTTGGATAAATAATTAAAGAGTAAATAGATTTTTGTAGATGAAATCCCTCCCAATTGGGATGACCTATTGGAAAATATAGGAAAGGGTAAAGGAAAGAAGAAAGCCAGGGTCATCTCCAAGATTGAGAGAGATGAAGCAAATAATAGGGTGGTCCACATTGCTAATCCTACCCCTAATAAGAATAGGGATGATGTGACTGGAAGTGATTACAATGTGTAGACTATCAACCTAGGGCCTACTTCCATGTAACAAGAGATTGAAGAATATGAGGGCTCTAGTGCTGTGATCTTGGGTAGGTTGAGGAAACAAGTACAGACCAAGCAAGAATTGAAGAAGGAAGATGATAAACTCAAGAGATATTTTCAAGACTTAATGAATCCTTTGCAATCCATCAGTTCCTTATCATTTGCTGCAAGTTTCCTGCCACAAGAAACAATATCAGAGTTGGAAAGAATGAAAAGCACCACACATGCTACAATCGGCTAGTTACAGGGGGTACAAACCAAGGGAGATGATGCTATCAAGGAAATCCTTTCGACTGGAGGAGATGCAATGAGATCATTAGATTGGCTAAGAAATGTACTAGCACAAGATAAGGAGGATGTAGATATCTTGTTACAAAAGACTAAGACCATCATAGAGTATTCTGAGGAAAAATTGGTAAGTGATGGAATTATTCCTTCCTCCAAAGCCGTCGAACCTTGGGAATGGTATGAAGCTTTGCAAATAAGGCAAAAGGTTTTAAAGAAAGTATATAAACAGGGGAAGTAGATTGAGGACACCTTGACTGAAATTTACAATAAGTGCATTTCCTTCTTTGAGGTGATGATAGGGAGAAAGAGATTTGTACCAAAACATCTTAGCTTGGACCAGTTGAGAAAATGGTGGTGAGATGTGTATTTTCCTATCAATGAAGGCCCGGTCATTGAACATCAGTTGGATGATGCAGCTACTTACATTGCAATTATTGATAAATATCAAACCAGTAAGGTAGATTGGGATAAAATGGTAAAACAATCAAGAGATGATATCAAGTCCATTGAGAGGAGAGTTAAGATTTTACCTATGCCACCTGTGGCTGACTTGGACAAGGTATTTTTGATGGTACAGGATAAGATGGGGCGTGCTAAGGATAAAGGGGGAAGTAGTTAATGCAATGCTACATCAAAATTTGTGCTTCCCCATTATTTCTCTTCTCCTTCACATGCATTGGTCCATATTATGTTGGAGACCCAGGCTGACCTGGATGGAGTACATGCATTTAATGCATATTTCACTTTATTTTGAATTCCTCTTGGTAGACTTGTTTTGTGGGAATTTATTATTGTAAACCCTAATTAGGCCAACATATCTTGGGGGTTTCTATAAATATGGCATTCTTCCTCATTTGTAAGGGCTAGATAGTTTTGATATTGGAGCGAATTAAGTAGTATAACAAGAGTTAGAGTTAGGAGTTAGTCTTATTTTCAAGCAAGCAAGTGCTGTAACAGAATACTAGAATTGTTGCTACTTTGGGTAATTTAATGCAAGTGAATACGTTGTGATTTGGTGCCTTTCTTGTGTTGAATTTTATCTGGCATGGTTCTTGTGATTCTATCTTTTGAATTGCTCAAGTTTATTTGATAGATGTACTAGGTTTAATGTTAGATGATTTGATAATATTTATGATTTGATACTTGAGGTGTTGCAACAATCTATAGTCCATACTTTTCACAGCTAGCTGATTGTTAGTTGCTTTGCAAAGTTAGCCTAGACTCTTACATTCATTGTGCTTAGTTCAATTGTGATTATTTGTTCATTGCAATTGCAATAAGATTGTTTTGGATGAGTATTCATGATCTGAAAATATTTAATACCTTAGAAGATTGCACTATTTTTGTAAGATTATAGATTTATCTGGGTTAAGCAGGAATCAATTTCTGAGGGATTGGTCCATTTCAAGTGTTTATCATTTGTATTTTCAATCTTAGAGTTAGTGTTAAATTTAGAGGTCTCTTAAAACCTTATCTCTTTTTCTCTTTCTTTATTATTTGGGTTAGATTTAGGATTGGAAGTATCACCATATTGCTAGATCTGATAAATTTAAGGATTCAATATTTGCTTGTAGTAAGGTCCCTTTGTGATTACCAACATTTTCACATTTATCACTGAGTTGTTTATGCATTGTCAAGACCTGACATTAGAGACCTTGGGGTTATCTCTTGAGGCTTGCTGATAGAGATTTACCTTTCAAGAGAGATAGGATATTTGTATCTTATCTGAGTTGTTGCTGTGCAGAAAACACCATCAACACTATCCTCGATGAAACCATGATTACACCTACATCTGATATTCAAACCATCACACCCTCTGACACATCTCTTCCTAATACTTCCCAGCCATCATCTAAACGCTCAAGAGACCATGAAATGGTTCTTGCCTCACTTCCTCATAACAAACAAATATATAAAGCAAAAGAGACAGTGATTGATCCTTCCTCTTCAGTTTCCTCTACTATTCCCCTTTCGGAAGTAGAAGAACCTATGCCGACTCAATCCACTCCTACACTTAAACAACTCCAAAACAGAATTAAACGGAACCGTGCTGCTCAGGAACGCCACTGTCATCTTCTCCTTACTCATACAAAAACCAATCATGACAATCAATCTTTACCCTTGACATAAGAAATAGATGATCATCCTGGCCAACCACATGAAATTTCAACCCAACAATTGCAACAAAATAAACACATCCAACCCACACTCTTGATACATTCATCCTTAGAAATCAGTATTCATCCTCCCGTTGTTATTAATCTTGATGATGACGATGGAGATGTGACAATTGCTAACGTAGATGAAACAATAAACAATGACTTGAACTCTTTATTTTCATCTATAATGAGCTTAAATGATAAATCCTCTCTGACAAGTGAAGAACCTGGTACAACTCCTAGTTCGGCTCTTGTGATTCCTCTTTTAAACAGTCAATCACACAGTCAATCACCTTCACATTCCACTGAATAAGACTGGGAGGAAGATGACTTGATGGATGATCTACATTTGCGTACTTAGTCTTTTTCTTCACATTCATTTTTCTTTTTCTTTTCATGTGTGTATCATGTTCTCTCCTCTCGTGCGTTTGATGTCTCCTTCTCTTTGTACACTTATTCTATGTGTATCTCTATTCTTTTTTTTCTCTTTTTTTTTTGTTTTCCTTTTGGGGATGACGCAAAGCGTAGAGATGCCCTAAGTCTCTTCCATGTTATTAACCCGGTCTTTGTCTTTTTCTCTTTTTGTTTTGTGTTTTCCTTTTGGGGATGGCCTTAAAGCGTAGAAACGCCTAAGTCTCTTCCATATTGACCCAACCCGGTCTTTGTGTTTTTCTCTTTTTTGTTTGTGTTTTCCTTTTGGGATGGCCTTAAAGCCTAGAAAGCCTATGTCTCTTCCATGTTGACCCAAAGCAGTCTTTGTCTTTTTCTCTTTTGTTTTGTGTTTTCCTTTAGGAATGGCCTTAAGCGTAAAGGCGCCCTATGTCTCTTCCATGTTGACCCAAGCTTGATCTTTGTCTTATTTTTTCTTTTGTTTTGAGTTTTCCTTTTAGGGATGATCGCGGCGTTGAGACGCAATGTCTCTTCCAATGTTGACTCAAAATGGGCTTTCGTTTTCCTTTACTTTTGCTCTCTTTGTGTCATTTCTTCGGTTTCTATGTGTATTTGGGAATATTATTGGTCGAGCTCTTTCATAAAAAAATAAAAAACAGCATGCATACTTGAATATCGCGACCCCAAATCCATAGATCCCTTATGTGTTTGGTGTGCTTTCTTTTCTGGGGGGCAAGTCCCTTTCTTTTATTTTCATTATCCTTGACATGACACAACTTAACTTCGAAACATATGACTTGGCATAGAGCTTTCCAAGTTGGCTCTTATGTCTTGTTGGCATTTTCTTTTCTTCTCTACTTTTAAGTAATTGCTCACAGAACGATGTGTAGCAATTCCTTTAAAGTGGGGGGTATACATTACCATTATTTCATTTGCATTCTTAGAGAAGCCTTGTCGTTTGTGTGATGCGTTTTTCACTTTCTAGATGACATTGGGTATGATGTCCTTCATAAGTGTTATCTATTTCAACATATTACATTCCTCTTTATGGTTTGATGTGACACACTGCATCCCCTAAGTTGTCAATATTATTTGATTGGTCCTCTTTTGGAGACATTAGACACAATGTTCCCTAAGTGAATGACCTTGCATAAACTGAACAAGACTCCTTTGAACATATTACACAACATTTTTAAATATTGCATTCTCATTCAACCACCTTGCATAAGACAACTTGCATGCATGTGGTGCCATCCTATTTTAAACCAACATTTGCATTTCCTTTTGTCTTTGTGGTGCCTTGTTAAAGTTATCAAGCGAGTATAGCTTTAGCATGGTTGAGCGAGAAGCCCAACTAGCGGCATGACTTTTCCCCATAGCCACTTTTGTGTTTGTTTGTGAGTGCATACCAACTAGTGTATGTATGTTACTATTTGGACCTTCTCACCCACGAACAACTTAGTTTATGGCCTTAGAGTGAGTACACATTTCATCGCCTAGATTTTTTCACAACTAGTTGGATTGATGATCGAAGCTTCACTCAATTCCTCTCAACACTTGTGTGTTTTTGTCCTTATGTTCAGTTTGCCATGGGATCTTCATCCGGGGCTTTATCATCCTCCTTGTTTGTTGTATTTCATCTTGCTAACGTAAGTGCATTTGAACCCTCTTCTTGATGTTCATGGCTACTTTAGTGTGAGGAAGCAAGTTTCTCTCACTAAAGTGGGGGCTAAATGTACCATAGAAAAATGGACCTTTCCCATTTTCATAGTCTTTTAGGCCTTGTTTCATAGTGTTGGAACTATGTTGCTTTAATTTTATGATGTATCTTGGCTTGAACATGCTTATTTTGGTGCTAAAACTCAAAGAACGATGTCTTGTGAAAGTGTTGTGAAGTGTTGTAAGACATTTCTACATTCTTCTAGACTCTATTTAATGCAATCCACCTAAAAACCACCTTTTCACTCATCAACAAATCCTATATTGAAGTGTTGTAAAGTCTTGTAACTAGATTTCACGCTTTTCTAGGCATATTTTCCCTATTTACACCCTTCTCATGCTTTATTTTGTCTTTTTATGCCCTCATATGCTTATATTAAGTGTATTTTTGAGTCTTATCCCGACAAACAACATTAAATATGACACTTTTCCCAACACTTAGTTTTGGGTCCCAGGTGGGACTCATTCACCAAGGGTGGTGAATGAGTCCCCCTTGGCCCCAAATTCAAAATATTTCAAATTTCTTTCAGGATTTTACTAAAAATTCACTTCATGTCGGCCTATGATGAGGTATGAACGGATACTAAGGCACAAGATTTGTATAAATAGGCATTTTTCACCTCATTTTACATCTCCTACAATCTCCTACACATATCTCCTGATTCAAGTAATCTCCTATCTCACATTCACTCATTCACTCAAGCATTTTGCATTTTCAATTCAAGCACTCTCAATCACTTTGGAGCATCCTTTTGACATCACTTCAGATTTGCATATTCAAGGATGTGGTAAGTTTGCAATACTTCCATGTTATTCATTTATCATTCCTCTTGCATGTCATTCATTACATGTGTCTTTGCAGCGGGGTTTAATTACTAAAGCGGGGTTTGACCAAGGTAAACCCCTATTCACTAATCCCTCAACATTTTTCCCCTTTGCATGTGTCTTTGCAGCCTTTGTTTTGCAGATTTAACAGGTTTAAAGGTGTTGAAAAGTGGATTCCAAGTCAACTAGGCTCTTCAAATCAACTCATCATCCATTCAAGCAATTTGAGTGGCTTTCAGCCCATTTTCTACAGAATTGACCCCAACAACCTAATATTCAGTCATTTCTAGATCTGGAGTAGCAGTGTTGACCCTTGACTTCTCAGAAATCTTGGAGAGGACTGATTCGCCACCCTTGGCAAATGAGTCCCACTTGAAATCTGGAAATCTGCATTTTGTTAGAAATCAGCTCTCGACTATCAGAAATCAATTCCCGACACTTTTTCACCAGTTGGAGGACTAATTCGCCACCCTTGGCGAATGAGTCCTACTGTGAAAAATCAGAAAATTTGATTAGCATTCTAGACATTCCAAAAATCTCACACATCATCCAGGTGCACTCAGATTTGACCCTATACTTTTTTTTTTGCATAGTTCTTTCTATCTCTTCTTATTTCATAGCTTTTGCATATCACATTGTGTTTTCAAACAAAGCATAAATCTTAGTTTTGCATGCATTTTAGATCATCTTAATCAGTCAATTGCATTTATTTTAGTTAGTCTACATCATATCACATTACACTTGTCCTTAATTGAATGAATCATTAGCATTTTAGGATCTAAATATCTCTCTTTCTAGGTGAAAAACTTAGGAAGATAGCAAGCATTCCGGGTCCTAAAATCTATGTTTCAAAAGTGTTGAACGATTTGAAAAAGAGGTGAAATCGAATGGTGAGTCAGTCTTGGGAATAATGAAAGAGCCTAGTTTGAGATCAACCTACAATCATTTTGAAACTGAGTGTCTAGCACTAAGCAACTCTTGACTGAAATGGATGCTATCTCGTCTTTGCTTCATTAAATTGAACCCTTGCTCTAAAACCCCTCATAATATTGTACAAAACTTTCGTTCTATAGTTCTTGATTATTTTTTTAGATATCAAATTATAAGCAAGCAGAAAACAACAAGACAATGAATAAGGATCTCTTCATTGCTTTGACAAGTCCTCCACTTATGCACATTGAAGCTTTTCGTGAGCATTTTTGGCATATTATAGGCAATGTTACTTTCGAAAGAGATACTCTTCTCCATATTGCTATAAGGGAACGCCACCTACTTATCATTGATTGGAGTCTTTGACTAAAACCTTCTTTGGCTAGCGGTGATCCAAATCTAGTCAGAACTCTCTTACATCACAAAAATAGGTCTGCCTACCATTACAATAAGTTTGGAGAGACACCTCTGATAATCGCTTCCAAGTATAGCCACGTAGAAGCAGTCAAACTTTTATTGAAATCCATGGCATTAAATTCAACAGTCAAATGTTTTTTCTCTCTTGAAGATGCATTTCAAAAAGAATATTTAGGTAAATTTATGCATTATTTATAAAATTTTCATATTGTATGGAATAAGTAAAGATATGAATGATCAATAGACAATAGTTTTATGCTTTCAAAAGCAGCTTTACTTTGCTCAATAAATCTACATGTCTACCCAAATATATATAATTTTATTTAGCTTTAAGCCTGTTTGATGCATCTTTCCTTTAGTTTTTGGTTTTAGCTTTGTTTTTCATGTATTTTTTTTGTTTTTCTGCTATCCTAAATCTCTTTAAGAACACAGTAAAGTCACACTGATCAACGTTTTATATATTTCTGCACATATTGGAGAACAAATTTCTTGGGCATTGTATTTTCCTCAAGTAGTGCCAAAACATCAACATACTACTTTTCTAATGCCTCCAAAACTGCCTTTTCTACATCAACAACATGACCTCCATAGAAAACCTTTGATCATTTAAATGCCAAGGTTTACCACATAGAAGATGAATTCAACCAAAAATGAACTAGTAGTAGCATCAATCTATAAATAAATTAGAGGCCACTTACATTCTCTAAAGTGAATGTGTATTCATGTCAACGATGAACAATTATTTTATATTCATTTAATGTGTATAATGTGTCTTTAATGTGTTCATGCTAATTCATTTTTGGTTGAATTCATCTCCTATGTGGTAAAACTTGGTATTTAACTGATCAAAGGTTTTCTATGAAGGTCATTGTTGATGTAGAAAAGGTAGTTCCAGAGACATTGAAAAAGTAGTATGCTGATGTTTTGGAACCACTTAAGGAAAATACGGTGCCCAAGAAATTTGGTCTCCAATATGTGCAGAAGCTTACAAAATGTTGATCAGTGTGCCTTTACAATGTTCCTAAAGAGATTTAAGGCAGCAACAAAACAAGCAGGTTGTGTGAAAAACAAAGTTAAAAAAAGATAAAACCAAAAACTAAGGAAAGATGCATTGAACAAGCTTAAAGCTGAATAAATAAAAAAACAAAAAATATTTTTCTTCATAAACATGCAAATTTATCGAGCAAAAAAAAATTGCTTTTGAAAGCATAAAACTAATGTCTATGGATTGTTCATATCTTCACTTATTCCATGCAATCTGAAAATTTATTATATACTTCAACTTTTACAAACAATGCATAAATTTACCTAAATATTCTCTCTGAAATGCGTCTTCAAGAGAGAAAACATTTGGTTGCTAGATTTAATAGAGCATGGCTTTCAGCAAAAGATTGATTGCTTCTACGTGGCTATACTTGGAAGTGATTATTTGAGGTGTCTCTCCAAACTTATTGTAATGGTAGGCAGACATTATTTTGTGATGTAAGAGAGTTCTAACTAGATTTGGATCACCATATTTAGTAGCTATATATGCAGCATAGTGTATTGCCATCATTTTTTTTCGCTCTATCCAAAGAGGGTTTCAATCAAAGAATCCAATCGACAATAAGTAGGTGGCCTTCCCTTGTAGCAATATGGAGAGTAGTATCTCCTTCGAAAGTAACGTCGTCACCTATAACATGCTAGAACTGCTCACGAAAAGCTTCGTAGTGCATAAGTGGAGGAGCTATCAAAGCAAAGAAGAGCTCCTTATTCATTGTCTTGTCGTTTTTCTGCTTGCCTATAATTTGATCCCCAAAAAATAATAAAGAACTATAGAACAAAAGGTTTGTATAATGTTACGAGGGATGGAAAAGCAAGGGTTCAATTTAATGAAGCAAAGACAAGATAGCATCCATTTCGATCAAGAGCTACTTAGCATCGAACACTAAGTTTCAAGATGATTGCAGACTGATCTCAAACCAAGTTCCTTCATCACGTCGAAGACAATGTGACTCATTGTTCGATTTCACCTCTTTTCAGATCATTCGCCACTTTTCATAAAATTCATACATGGGTTACTGACATGGGATGTACTTCCAATATTGTAAATTATTATGTAAAGTGCTCTCAACCAAAAATGTGTGTTGTTATTTCGATGTTTTGACAAAGTTGGTTGTCATTTTTAATGGTTTTACGTAACTGCCTTTGTAAATATTCATATAGAATGTATTATTACTATTTTAGTTAGATGTCTAATTCGACCTGAACACCGACTCAAGAAATTTAGGGAAAGTTTCATTGTTGGAGTTAGTACAAATGAAAGTGGAGATAAAAAATGATCTACACATGAATTTCATACATTTCTAGGGGTAACATATCTATAATAGATATACTCAACATCTAGGGGAGAAAAGATGATATTCTATAAATGATCTACCACGGGCCTAATGGAGAACAGTATAATATCCCAGTGACATCTATTGCATAATTGAATATGTTGATTTTCAAGTTGGCACTCCTTAGCAATCTGTAGTTTCCATTTTTTATTGTTAGCATTAAATCGATTTTTTAGAAACTTCGGTGTGATTAAGTTGCATATAGAATCTCTTCTATTATTAGCTTGTTTATGTATTTTTCTTAAGGCTTTTTTTTCCTATAAATCTTTGTTTTGATCATTGTTCTTTAAAACAACTAATAGAGTTTGAATAAGAATACAAAGTTATTATATGTGATTTTATTTATCTCTATTTTTATTTTTTTGTTGTTATGTATTCTCTGGCATTATAATTCTCTATTATAACCTACTGGTTGAGAAATAAGGTTTGTTTTAAATTTTTACAATATCTACTACAAATGTGAGAGCATAGATATGTCTCTTTGAGGAATTTATTATAAATTCAAATGAGATGATAAAAATGACCCTTTAGGAACTTTGCTACTAACTCAGGAAGGAGATTGTACCTCATGCTAAATTCTTGCAAACCCATGAGAGAAAAATGATATTCCTCTCACATTCACTACAGACTCAAAAGAGCACATATACACAATGACAATAATAAGAAATGAAATGAATACATACATACATTTTATTTTTAAGATCTGAAATTTTACAGAAAATTTCTACCAGCTTGTAGAAAATGAATATACAATATAAGTCAACTATATTTTCAAGACAGTTCAATTCTTGACAAGATTCCTAAACTTTTTGATCTTAGAGAAAACATCGTTTTTATTTCTAACGAAATAATTCTAGAGAAATTATCAATGGACGTCATAACAAACCACTTCCTATGAAAATATTTAAATAAGAATGGCATCTGTTGTAATGTCCCTAATTGGAGTTATCACAGAAACATGCGATTTTTATATTATATTTGGTATATACGTTTTATAATATTATCATAAGTAAACTATTGCATAAAAATATATTTTTCATTATAAATCAATTATTAATAATAAAAATATAATTTTATATTTAATAAATAATTTAATACTAATTAATCTATAAATAATTATATCATGTTAAATTTAATTAATATAATTAATTATTGATTCATAATGTTTATTTATATTATATTAAATATATTGTATTATATTTTATTTTATTCTATTACATCCTTATTAAATATATAATTTTTTATCTTATAATATACAATATATAGGAAATATATAATATATAGAGAGAATGTATAATATAATATAAATAAAAATGTTATTTATTTGATGATATAATATAATATAAATATACATTATTTCCTATATATATTATATCACATTATATATCATAAGTAAATTATTACGAAACATATATTTTTCATCATAAATTAATTAATAATTAAAAAATATATAATATATAATATAATATAAATATTTATACTATTTATTTATTATATTATTCATTTACTATTTATAAATATGAATATCTATAAATATAATATAATAATACTTATAATATATTATATATTTTTATATTTATAACAATAAAAAGCATATATTAATGAAATGTATATTGTAATTAAATATATATTATTAATATTTATATAATAACTCATGTATAAATTTTTATATAAATTATTTTTATGAACTGACAAATAATAAAACATAATACTTATAATTGTTAAGTATTATGTTTTATTATTTGTTCGTTGAATTTTTATTGTTATATAATAGTTCAATATAGAAAAATTTGTTTAACACAATACCATGGGCAACGTAAATCTATTCACATTAAACAAATAATTTGACAATACGGAAATGGAAGTCATTATCTCCACCTGTACTGCTATGAACTATTAATCTGACAAACACGGTTGCAACAACCATTCTGATGGTTGCATAGCCATTGCCTGGTCTGTGACCTTCCTTGCGACCCACCACCTCTTCTACGCAATATCCTTGCATTATGGCTAAAGCTTCCTTGGTTTTGGTGCTCAATAGCCCTCCCGCCCTTTCTACTCCCCTTATTTCTAGTCCTTCATCCTCTTGCCACATGGAGCTTCCTTCCTCCTCATCTCTCAACCCACTTGCTAAGCCTTCGGTTGTGATTGCAGTAGAATGGTACATTCCCAAGATCGTAAATCTATTTCTCGTGGGTTGGGCCGGTTTGTAGAGGCACAGTATTGAGAAATTATGTTTTTTGAGGTTGTCATGGTGAATTTGGTTGCAGGCTTTGCTCTACAAAATTTGTGTGAGCCATTTTTAAAAAAAAATCTATGTAACATTGTAAGTTTTGTATTTTATTTCCCACTAGATTGAAATACCTGCCTGATTTAAAAGTATGTCTTCTTT
>VDFB02287141.1:0-20016 GCA_007258455.2 Sequoia sempervirens
GTACAAAACTTTCGTTCTATAGTTCTTGATTATTTTTTTAGATATCAAATTATAAGCAAGCAGAAAACAACAAGACAATGAATAAGGATCTCTTCATTGCTTTGACAAGTCCTCCACTTATGCACATTGAAGCTTTTCGTGAGCATTTTTGGCATATTATAGGCAATGTTACTTTCGAAAGAGATACTCTTCTCCATATTGCTATAAGGGAACGCCACCTACTTATCATTGATTGGAGTCTTTGACTAAAACCTTCTTTGGCTAGCGGTGATCCAAATCTAGTCAGAACTCTCTTACATCACAAAAATAGGTCTGCCTACCATTACAATAAGTTTGGAGAGACACCTCTGATAATCGCTTCCAAGTATAGCCACGTAGAAGCAGTCAAACTTTTATTGAAATCCATGGCATTAAATTCAACAGTCAAATGTTTTTTCTCTCTTGAAGATGCATTTCAAAAAGAATATTTAGGTAAATTTATGCATTATTTATAAAATTTTCATATTGTATGGAATAAGTAAAGATATGAATGATCAATAGACAATAGTTTTATGCTTTCAAAAGCAGCTTTACTTTGCTCAATAAATCTACATGTCTACCCAAATATATATAATTTTATTTAGCTTTAAGCCTGTTTGATGCATCTTTCCTTTAGTTTTTGGTTTTAGCTTTGTTTTTCATGTATTTTTTTGTTTTTCTGCTATCCTAAATCTCTTTAAGAACACAGTAAAGTCACACTGATCAACGTTTTATATATTTCTGCACATATTGGAGAACAAATTTCTTGGGCATTGTATTTTCCTCAAGTAGTGCCAAAACATCAACATACTACTTTTCTAATGCCTCCAAAACTGCCTTTTCTACATCAACAACATGACCTCCATAGAAAACCTTTGATCATTTAAATACCAAGGTTTACCACATAGAAGATGAATTCAACCAAAAATGAACTAGTAGTAGCATCAATCTATAAATAAATCAGAGGCCACTTACATTCTCTAAAGTGAATGTGTATTCATGTCAACGATGAACAATTATTTTATATTCATTTAATGTGTTTAATGTGTCTTTAATGTGTTCATGCTAATTCATTTTTGGTTGAATTCATCTCCTATGTGGTAAAACTTGGTATTTAACTGATCAAAGGTTTTCTATGAAGGTCATTGTTGATGTAGAAAAGGTAGTTCCAGAGACATTGCAAAATTAGTATGCTGATGTTTTGGAACCACTTAAGGAAAATACGGTGCCCAAGAAATTTGGTCTCCAATATGTGCAGAAGCTTACAAAATGTTGATCAGTGTGCCTTTACAATGTTCCTAAAGAGATTTAAGGCAGCAACAAAACAAGCAGGTTGTGTGAAAAACAAAGTTAAAAAAAGATAAAACCAAAAACTAAGGAAAGATGCATTGAACAAGCTTAAAGCTGAATAAATAAAAAAACAAAAAATATTTTTCTTCATAAACATGCAAATTTATCGAGCAAAAAAAAATTGCTTTTGAAAGCATAAAACTAATGTCTATGGATTGTTCATATCTTCACTTATTCCATGCAATCTGAAAATTTATTATATACTTCAACTTTTACAAACAATGCATAAATTTACCTAAATATTCTCTCTGAAATGCGTCTTCAAGAGAGAAAACATTTGGTTGCTAGATTTAATAGAGCATGGCTTTCAGCAAAAGATTGATTGCTTCTACGTGGCTATACTTGGAAGTGATTATTTGAGGTGTCTCTCCAAACTTATTGTAATGGTAGGCAGACATTATTTTGTGATGTAAGAGAGTTCTAACTAGATTTGGATCACCATATTTAGTAGCTATATATGCAGCATAGTGTATTGCCATCATTTTTTTTCGCTCTATCCAAAGAGGGTTTCAATCGAAGAATCCAATCGACAATAAGTAGGTGGCCTTCCCTTGTAGCAATATGGAGAGTAGTATCTCCTTCGAAAGTAACGTCGTCACCTATAACATGCTAGAACTGCTCACGAAAAGCTTCGTAGTGCATAAGTGGAGGAGCTATCAAAGCAAAGAAGAGCTCCTTATTCATTGTCTTGTCGTTTTTCTGCTTGCCTATAATTTGATCCCCAAAAAATAATAAAGAACTATAGAACAAAAGGTTTGTATAATGTTACGAGGGATGGAAAAGCAAGGGTTCAATTTAATGAAGCAAAGACAAGATAGCATCCATTTCGATCAAGAGCTACTTAGCATCGAACACTAAGTTTCAAGATGATTGCAGACTGATCTCAAACCAAGTTCCTTCATCACGTCGAAGACAATGTGACTCATTGTTCGATTTCACCTCTTTTCAGATCATTCGCCACTTTTCATAAAATTCATACATGGGTTACTGACATGGGATGTACTTCCAATATTGTAAATTATTATGTAAAGTGCTCTCAACCAAAAATGTGTGTTGTTATTTCGATGTTTTGACAAAGTTGGTTGTCATTTTTAATGGTTTTACGTAACTGCCTTTGTAAATATTCATATAGAATGTATTATTACTATTTTAGTTAGATGTCTAATTCGACCTGAACACCGACTCAAGAAATTTAGGGAAAGTTTCATTGTTGGAGTTAGTACAAATGAAAGTGGAGATAAAAAATGATCTACACATGAATTTCATACATTTCTAGGGGTAACATATCTATAATAGATATACTCAACATCTAGGGGAGAAAAGATGATATTCTATAAATGATCTACCACGGGCCTAATGGAGAACAGTATAATATCCCAGTGACATCTATTGCATAATTGAATATGTTGATTTTCAAGTTGGCACTCCTTAGCAATCTGTAGTTTCCATTTTTTATTGTTAGCATTAAATCGATTTTTTAGAAACTTCGGTGTGATTAAGTTGCATATAGAATCTCTTCTATTATTAGCTTGTTTATGTATTTTTCTTAAGGCTTTTTTTTCCTATAAATCTTTGTTTTGATCATTGTTCTTTAAAACAACTAATAGAGTTTGAATAAGAATACAAAGTTATTATATGTGATTTTATTTATCTCTATTTTTATTTTTTGTTGTTATGTATTCTCTGACATTATAATTCTCTATTATAACCTACTGGTTGAGAAATAAGGTTTGTTTTAAATTTTTACAATATCTACTACAAATGTGAGAGCATAGATATGTCTCTTTGAGGAATTTATTATAAATTCAAATGAGATGATAAAAATGACCCTTTAGGAACTTTGCTACTAACTCAGGAAGGAGATTGTACCTCATGCTAAATTCTTGCAAACCCATGAGAGAAAAATGATATTCCTCTCACATTCACTACAGACTCAAAAGAGCACATATACACAATGACAATAATAAGAAATGAAATGAATACATACATACATTTTATTTTTAAGATCTGAAATTTTACAGAAAATTTCTACCAGCTTGTAGAAAATGAATATACAATATAAGTCAACTATATTTTCAAGACAGTTCAATTCTTGACAAGATTCCTAAACTTTTTGATCTTAGAGAAAACATCGTTTTTATTTCTAACGAAATAATTCTAGAGAAATTATCAATGGACGTCATAACAAACCACTTCCTATGAAAATATTTAAATAAGAATGGCATCTGTTGTAATGTCCCTAATTGGAGTTATCACAGAAACATGCGATTTTTATATTATATTTGGTATATACGTTTTATAATATTATCATAAGTAAACTATTGCATAAAAATATATTTTTCATTATAAATCAATTATTAATAATAAAAATATAATTTTATATTTAATAAATAATTTAATACTAATTAATCTATAAATAATTATATCATGTTAAATTTAATTAATATAATTAATTATTGATTCATAATGTTTATTTATATTATATTAAATATATTGTATTATATTTTATTTTATTCTATTACATCCTTATTAAATATATAATTTTTTATCTTATAATATACAATATATAGGAAATATATAATATATAGAGAGAATGTATAATATAATATAAATAAAAATGTTATTTATTTGATGATATAATATAATATAAATATACATTATTTCCTATATATATTATATCACATTATATATCATAAGTAAATTATTACGAAACATATATTTTTCATCATAAATTAATTAATAATTAAAAAATATATAATATATAATATAATATAAATATTTATACTATTTATTTATTATATTATTCATTTACTATTTATAAATATGAATATCTATAAATATAATATAATAATACTTATAATATATTATATATTTTTATATTTATAACAATAAAAAGCATATATTAATGAAATGTATATTGTAATTAAATATATATTATTAATATTTATATAATAACTTATGTATAAATTTTTATATAAATTATTTTTATGAACTGACAAATAATAAAACATAATACTTATAATTGTTAAGTATTATGTTTTATTATTTGTTCGTTGAATTTTTATTGTTATATAATAGTTCAATATAGAAAAATTTGTTTAACACAATACCATGGGCAACGTAAATCTATTCACATTAAACAAATAATTTGACAATACGGAAATGGAAGTCATTATCTCCACCTGTACTGCTATGAACTATTAATCTGACAAACACGGTTGCAACAACCATTCTGATGGTTGCATAGCCATTGCCTGGTCTGTGACCTTCCTTGCGACCCACCACCTCTTCTACGCAATATCCTTGCATTATGGCTAAAGCTTCCTTGGTTTTGGTGCTCAATAGCCCTCCCGCCCTTTCTACTCCCCTTATTTCTAGTCCTTCATCCTCTTGCCACATGGAGCTTCCTTCCTCCTCATCTCTCAACCCACTTGCTAAGCCTTCGGTTGTGATTGCAGTAGAATGGTACATTCCCAAGATCGTAAATCTATTTCTCGTGGGTTGGGCCGGTTTGTAGAGGCACAGTATTGAGAAATTATGTTTTTTGAGGTTGTCATGGTGAATTTGGTTGCAGGCTTTGCTCTACAAAATTTGTGTGAGCCATTTTAAAAAAAAAATCTATGTAACATTGTAAGTTTTGTATTTTATTTCCCACTAGATTGAAATACCTGCCTGATTTAAAAGTATGTCTTCTTTTATTTTAAAAGTTTCCATAAATTTCAGGATGCTCTTCCAATACAACAATTCCAGAAGATTATACGTTGATTGATATCACACTTTTCTATTAGGAGTTTGTCTTGTCTAAATCTAGATTATATTTTGTCCTCCACTATCCTCTAAAAACCCTGGTAGATCGTGTCAAAGATTCATAGTCCAATGTCAAAATTTGAACATAGATTAGGAAAGCTTCAGAATGAGATATTGTAAGGTTATTATTTCTAAATGTATTCTTCAACTTAGCCATATTTTTAAAAATATTTTTATTCCTAAAGAATCCTCTCCTCTTTGGTGTATTGTTGATTTGAGTGACGAGAAACAAAATAAAATACCATTTACATATTGTTAACGCAATGGCAGCCAGTTCTCCAAAATTTCTTCTTCCAGACTCTCAGCTATTGCGTAGAATCAACTATTCCATGGAAGACCAAGCTCAAAACTCAACTTGATTTTGATGTTTGGGATGTGGTCAGTAGAACCACAACACATCACAAGATCGATGCTAATGAACAAAATAAAATTGATCAAGCCGATAGAAAGGAAAAATTAATCATTTTGTTTAGTGTATCTGATGAAGTTCAACCTTTCATTCGAGACTCGTCCATAGCCAAAGATGAATGGGACAAGCTCAAGATGATATATGAGCTAAGAATCAAAATCAGATCTTGAATTTGTAGAGTCAACTACATGGCCTGAAGATGAAGGATGGAGAATAGTTGGAGTCCTTTCTCAAAAGGATTATAGAGTTGAGAGCTTCCCTAAAATTTTGGCTTTGGAGGTTTCCTACTTGTAAACTCTTATTAGGTATTAGGATAACACTACATGTATTGTTGCTTGTGTGTCATCTTCTCTTGCTACAAAGGATTCTTCACCTCTATGTGTACGTTGGCATGCTTGGGGCCACAATGCTAAATCTGAACATTAATCCTATTGCTCTTATGGATCCCCTCAGCATAGACATTGTGCCTAGTCTCCCTTGCCATGTGGGTAGTCTTCTACTTCCCTAGCTAGCATAACTTTGGGAAGGTCCCTCAACTAGACCTTGCTATTTCTTTTATTTGTATGACTTGTGGATCAAGAGGAAAGAATACAAAGATGATACCATCACAAGTTCAAACCCTATTTTTGATGGCTAGGACCTCCTAGATGGTTGGAGTTAATCCCCTACTTGTTCCCCTCTATAATGTCCCCATTTTTATGCCATAGTGTTCTATGAGTGTTGGCTAGTTTTTGAGGTTTTTTTGAAGGTTTTTAAGTGATCTTGGAGAGTTCCAACATTCTTGGATAGCTCAATTTAGGGTTTTCTTGACATCCAGTGGTGGTGTGGAGTTCAATTGGCTTTTAGGTTTGTGATGATGCTCTTTTTAGTTTTTTGGGCCTTCTAAGTTGTTCTCCATTGTTCTTGAAGACATTGCTAATTTTAGTAAGTGCTTATTTGGCATTCGGTATCAATCTTCAACATCAACTTTTTCTTGGCGTGATTAGTTTCGATTTTCAATGGCTTTGCAGTGCTTTCTACAAAATGGTTTGGATTATTTAAATTATTTGTAATCCTTTTTTTTTTTCAAAGTACACTCGTTAGTGTTAGCCAAATAATAATGATAAGAAATTGAAGTAAAGTCTTTTCCACTATTTGATCACCTAGATCTTGATGTGGGCAAGATGAGAGCATATGGTGGTAAGGTTACAATACATTAGCCAACAATTAAGGATAAGCAATTGAAGTAAACTTCCTTCCACTTTTTGATCACCCAAATCCTAATGAGGGAAAGGTGAGAGCATACAGTGGTAAGGTTACAATAGTGCTTCCAAACAAACCACTTCTTCAATGGGGGGTGAGTATGAAATCAAGTGCATGAAATTAAACATTAGCTTCTTCAACAAAGAATACAACAAAGAAAAGCACTTGGTAGGAAGCCGACCAATCAAGAGAAATCCTCTACTTATTCAATAGGTATAACACAAAAGTAAAGAAATACCAATCACTTATTCAATGAGAGTGCCACTTATTCAGTGGGGTAAGAGATCATCTGCTTATTTAGCGAGAGCACCACTTATTTAGTGGGATAAGTAGCAATAGATATAAGAGTTGATCATCGATGGTACTACCAAAGGTGTTATAAAGGAGCTCAATATTAAATAATCTAGATTATCATAGGCTACTGATATACTATGAAAAAAGATGATAACTTGTTTCACAACTTCCAAATATTACTCCAACATGAACATAAGTATTTCCCCAATAGAATATAACAATGATACCTCGTTAGAAGACCCCCAAAAATATTACAATGCAAGGCCAAGACTAGACGCCTCTCACACAACCCGAACAACAAGGTCAAAGGGTAGATTTTCAATCACCATGCTCAAGTTCTAAACTGTCAATGAAGTACGACCAACATAGGGGTGATTTGCTCCTAGAAAGTGGTATCTCCATCAAACAATCTACATTCTTGCATAGGGAGATGCCTCAACCTACCAAACATACCACAAAAGATCTCCAAACTTCAAATCAACATGAACAGTATAGTGGTATGGCCTAGAGTTGGAAAATAGTGATCAACAAATTGAGTTAAAACACCAAAACATAAGTGATTGAGATAACACACCAAAACATTGCAAATCCATAATTGAAAACAAACTAAAATTCTTTCACCAATAACTCCAATGGTGACTCCTACAATGAAGCCACTCCAATGTCCATCTAGGGAGTATCTCTCAACTCCAAAACTAGAGCAACTTTGAAGGTTTTCATCTCCAAATCCCTTGAGGGGATTCAATCCTCACTCCAAAAGTATTTCGATATCAGCAATCAACACACAACAAATGAGAGCAAGAGGGAGTATATATAACACTTTGAGACCCGGAAATTTGAAAACCTTTTCCCTCCAAAAGGGGACACCCAACTTGAGGAAAGAATATTAAATTTAATTTAATTTCCTTTTTCCCCCTCATCTAGGCATCCAACTTGAGCGAGCACATGAACAACTTTTAATAATAACTTAAGTTCACTGTCCTAGGCATGGGAGTCTAAAGTAATGTTATAACTTAAGTTATATTTTAAATATTGCCTTTTTGAACTCCAAATATGGTGGAAGCACCAAACTTTCCAAATTGATAGAACTCAACAATTGAGAATGCCACCCCTTCCAAAACAAGAAACCCAATATTGAACTACTATTAGGACAACATCTAGAAATAACACTTACTAAAAATAGCATACTACTAAAAATAGTGTGTCCAAACTCAAAATAAGCACATTCTAAGATGCAATTGTGACTTACTAAAAATAGACACTACTAAAAATAGCAATGACTTTCCACCAAGGATCTCAAAAACCCCAAAAAGACCTAGAAAACTCTCTAGAAAACTCTTGCAAGAACCTCCTAAAAAATAGATGAGAAACCTCTAAGAATCTTGGAAATCCTAGAAACACCTCCGAGCAGCCTAGGGGACTCCAAAAATAGGCTAACGGCCACTGAAAAGCATAGGGCTAAAAAGGGGACATTACAGTCCTCTCTTCCCAAAGAATGCTTGTCCTCAAGCAATGCCACCACAACTCCATAAACAATAGACCAATCCACATGAAACCAAGTAAGATCACAAGGTCCCATGTCCATCTCAAAAGGGACCCACCATGTCAACGCTGCACCACCCTGATCACAACTATAAAACCATCGTGCTAAATTTGCACTATCCTCTCTTGTAGCCCTGAAATGTTACCATCCAAAAGACTCAATCTGAAATACCCGGAGACCTAAAATCTATACCATGAAACATCTCTTGCCTAGGCATCTCTGAGAAGTCCATATCTGCAATACCATTGCCTAACATGATCTTGGGCAATAGGAATGAAAGTTTGCTCAACCTAAAACCATAATCCTCAACATATCTCCTCATGGTGTTATGTAGAGTCACCACTGCAAATGCGACTTCCTCTAGATCTTCTTGCTAAAAGGAAAACAACCTTTGAAAGAGTTCAACAAACTCCTCATCATAAAACCACATATAACCATGAAGACTTCTAAAAACTAATTGTTCCAACTCTAAGAGTCTCAAAATGATGAACCGAAGCATGTGGAGTTTCACTATCCTAAACGAACACCGTGAGTAAACTATCAGAGTTTGCATCACAAACCTTCATAAGATGAACTCTAAGAGATTGAAACGTTTGGAGAAATAAATAACCACTGCTATTCAAAGATGGGCTCGGCAAGGTACAATCATATATTCGTGCTCTACACATGGGATAATAGAGTTCCAAAGGGATTCCCAAGTGCACCCAAACAACTTGTAAGTGACTGTAGAACACTCCAAAACAATCTCCAACTAAAACCCTCTACTTCCTTGACAAGGAATAATGTTCCAACTCTCCTAAATGAGAGCAACCCAAAATGTGAGGTGGCTGCCCTACAACCAAACAACAAGCTCAAGACTGAAAATTTGACCCACTCTTTGCCAAAGAACACTCCCAAGAGTAACCATCCATTCATTTCTCCAACCCTTAGTTAAAATTTCTCTCCAATCCATTTGTTGATGAACAATTGGAGCTACCAAATGGCTGGTAAGGAAGGGAACAACACCATAAATTTTGAAATTGTGATCTTCATCCCTCCAAGGATCCTTCTTACCATATCCAATAAGCTTTGTCAATCCATGTTGAGGATACAAAACATGGATACCCAACCAATAATGATCTCCAACACATTGGGAAAAGTACATAACACATCTCCAAGTGCCAATTAAAACCAAATGCATACTCAAGAAATTAGTGACTTTTTTGGTAAACCCATGTAGCCCATCCATGAAAGCTTCAACAACTATGGAGCATGGAGCAATTGTTGTCTTCAAACCCAATCCCCAAAAAAGGATTATTATAAGCTAAAACATCACTCAACCCAAGGGATGGATTATCAAACATGTACACATCCTATTTTGGTCCATCTTTCTCCCAAGCTTCATAAGTAACAAGCCTGAAATCTTCTTTCCTTGCTGCTGTAATAAAATTTCCAGTAGCTATCAAACCATGTTTTGATAACACCTTGATGTCAAAGATGTGGAAAGTCACCATGATCCAACACTTCCCATGTGGAAAATTTATCATCAACCCCATTTATGCATTCTTTATCAAGCAACCTTCTTGGAATATTGTCAATCACAAAGATCGGCTCACCTTCATGATTTTTTCTCAAATCTCAATAAGCTGAGAGCCACATTTTATCTCATGCTTGGAAACTTCACCAAGACCCCATATCTTTCCATTGTCACTAGATATTGCATCTTCTATCACAAAGAGGAGGGGGTTATCATAAATTGCCTATGTGCCCCCACTTCAAAGAGAGGGTTTTCAAGAATTTGAAATCATTTCTTTTCTCTTGTTCAAATCCAACTTGTTGATCCAAATTTGCACTTGTAACTTATATTTTTGTGGAAAATCCTCAAATTCAAACTCTTCTTGAAGACTATCAAGCTCATCAATCACTTGCTTGATTTCTTTAGCTCTTTGTTCATTCTCTTTTTCTCTAGAAAGATTGGTATCGGCTAGTTGATCTTCTACCTTCCTTAGTACCATTTGAGCATTCTCCAACATGTCCTTTGTTGAAATAAGCTCAAGAGAAAGTTCATCAACCTTTCTCTCCCTTTCTTTGAACGCACTAATAGCCTCCTTTGTGAACTCGAGGGCATAGTCTTGATCTCTAATTAGGTGTAAGAACTCTGATTTCATTGTTTCCAATGAATCTTTGATTAGTTGCAGATTAGGGAGAGTGACTCCATTCCTAACTCCTTCCTATCTCTCTTTAATCTGAGCCTTCCAATAGAGTTCTCTAATTAAATTGTGTTCTATCAAATTTAAATAGAGCTTGCACTTCATCTTCAATGGATACCAAGGATTGACCTTTCCAATCATAAGTACGCAAGGATGGTGTATAGTTGTTAGGTTGCATGCCAAAATCAAAACTTCCTTTCTTGTCATCAATGCCTCCATAGTTGCTCGAAGACTCTTGTCTTCCTGCACCAACTTGTTGAAAATGCTCAATATCATGATGAGGATCAAACTCCACAAGTTTTTCGAGCCTTTACTCACAATCAACTTCATGCATTGATAAATCATATTTGTGTTCAAGTTCATCATCAAACTTCCCACAATTAGCTCCTTCAATAGCATCCTTATGGCTTGCATTGTGCTTTTTGAATTGAACATCATCATGACCAAAGGTAAATTCATCCCAAATAGGATCCTCATTATACTCAGGTGCCAACACACCTGAGTCACATGTGCTAAAGGGTTGTTTGCTTTGTTCAAAGAGATAATGTTCATTGTGCTCCTCACCTATAGCTTCAATAGGTGAGTGGCCTACGTCCTTGTCCTCATAGGGTTGAAGTGAACTTGTGGTTTTATTTTCTTTAGAGCTTAGATTCCATTATTCGATGCATGTTGACTGAATTTTTCCTTCCTCGTGCTTACTTGTTGGCCGCAAATCACAAAAAAGTACTTCCTTCTTTGACCCTTCTTCATAGGGAACTTCTGAGTTTTCTTTCTTTGTTCTTCTAATGTACCTCACCAAGCCTAACTTTCCCAGTCTCAAAGTCACCACTAAACTCAATAAAGAGTCAAAAGAAACTATGTTTGAAACCCTCTAGCATGCTTTGATACTCTTCAAAGAGTTTGGAAGCCTCTTGTTCATAATTCCTCTTGATCTAAACTTCAATCCATTGTCACAACTCTAAGTATTATTGAACTCCCAACAAGCTGGCAAGAAAACTAGCTTTGATACCAATGTAATAACCCACCCTTAACTTTTTTTCTTTTCAAATTGCACTCGTTAGCGTTAGCAAAATAATAATGATAATAAATTGAAGTAAACTCCCTTCCACTTTCTGATCACCCAAATCTCAATGTGGGCAAGGTGAGAGCATACGGTGGTAAGATTACAATATGTTAGCCAACAATTAAGGATAAGCAACTGAAGTAAAATTCCTTCCACTTTTTGATCACCAAATCCTGATGATAGAAAGGTGAGAGCATACAGTGGTAAGATTACAATAGTGCTTCCAAACAATCCACTTCAATGGGGTAAGTATGTAATCAAGTGCGTGAAATGAAACATTTGCTTCTTCAATGAGAGTTACAACAAAGAAAAGCACTTGGCGGAAAGCCGACCAATCAAGAGAGATCTTCCACTTATTCAATGGGTATAACATAAAAGTAAAGAAAGCTTGATCACTTATTCAATGTGGTAAGAAATGACATGAAAATAAGAAAGCTCAACCACTTATTCAGCGAGAGCACCACTTATTCAATGGAATAAGTAGAAAATAGATACAAGAGCCGATCATTGATGGTACTACCAAAGGTGTTACAAAGAAGCTCAATATTAAATAATCTAGATTATCATAGGCTACTTATATACTATGAAAACAGATAACTTGCTTTACAACTCCCAAATATTACCCCAACATCAACATAAGTATTCCCCCAACAATATATAACAATGGTACCTCGTTAGAAGACCCTCAAAGAGTTGTAGAAGGACCTTTTTTCTGCTACAATAGGTCTGATACAGAATTCTCAGGTCTGCATGTGCATGAACGACAATCTGGAATGTCAATAAGCACCTCCCCAATGCAAGGCCAAGACTAGGTGACTCTACACAACCCAAACAACAAGGTCAAAGGGAATATTTTTAGTCATCATGCTCAAGTTCTAAACCCTCAATGAGGTACGACCAGCATAGGGGCAATTTTCTCCTAGAAATTGGTATCTCCATCAAAAAATCTGCATTCTTGCATAGGGGATGCCTCAACTTGCCAAACATGAATCAACAATACCCTAAAAGGATCTCCAAACTTCAAATCAGCATGAACAGTATTGCGGTACGGCCTTGGGTTGGAAAACAATGATCAACAAACTGAAATGTTCTAAAATCACTTCTAAAATGTTGCAAGAAGAGTTAACTCACCAAAACATAGCTAGAAGACATCAAAATAATCCATAATCAGAAACAAATTAAAAATCTTTCACCAATAACTCCAATGGTGACTCCTACAATGAAGCCACTCCAATGTCTAGTTGGGGTGTTCTCAACTCTGAAACTAGAGCAACTTTGAAGGTTTTCATCTCCAAAGCCCTTGAGGGGATTCAATCCTCACTCCAACAACATTTCGATGTCATCAATAAACATACCCCAAATGAGAGCAAGAGGGTTGTATATATAATGCTTTGAGACCCAAAAATTCAAAAACCTTTTCCCTCCAAAAGGGGATGCCCAACTTGAGGAAAGAATATTAAATTTTATTTTATTTCTCTTTTCCCTCTCATCTAGGTATCCAACTTGAGAAAGTACATGAACACCTTTTAAAAATAACTTAGGTTCACTTTCCTAGGCATGGGGGTCCAAAGTAATGTTATAACTTAAGTTATATTTTAAATATTTCCGTTTTGAATTCCAAATATGGTGGAAGTACTGAACTACCCAAATTGACAAAGCTCCACAACTGAGAATGCAACCCTCGCCAAAACTGGAAACCCAATAATGAGCTACTATTAGGACCACTGCTAAAATAAGCACTTACTAAAAATAGCATATTGCTAAAAACAGTGTGTCCAAACTCAAAATTTAAGCACATTCTAAGATGTAGCCATGACTTACTAAAAATAGTAAGTACTAAAAATAGGCACTACTAAAAATAGTTGTGACTGCCCACCAAGGATCTCATAAAACCCAGAAAGACCCAAAAAACGCCCTAGCAAACTCCCACAAGAACCTCCTAAAAAGAAAACAAAAAACCTCCAAGAATCTTGGAAACTCTAGAAACACCTCCAAGTAGCCTACGAGACTTCAATAAGAGGCTAACGGACACTGAAAACATAGGGCTAAAAAGGGGACATTACATTATTGCACTAAAGTTATAAAGTTAATGTTATAATATTTACTTTAGTGTTTTAATTTAATAAATTTATGTTATGTCCCCTCAAGTGGATGCCTAGGGGAAAAAAGGGATTTAGACATAAAGTTAATTAAAAAGAAAGACAAAAATGTTTTTTTCAAAAAAGCAATGAAAAAGCAAAAATTGCTTTTGTGAAAAAGAAACAAAAAAAAAGAAGCATTTTTTCGAAAAACAACCTATAAAAGAAGGTTTGGGGCTCTTGTTTGCATTATTCAAGTTTGCACACATAACAAGATGTTGTAGTGTTGGAGTGAACAAGGAAGTTCTCCCAATGTTGATTGAGGATGAAAACCCTCATCAAATCACAAGATTTGGTTGTGAAAGATCCTTCCTAGTTAGTAGAGTGATTTCACCTAGGAATCACATTGGTATTCATGTAGTTTTAAATTTCAGGGTTTCAAAAAGAAAAGATTTTTTTAAGTTTAGTGAAGACTTGTTGAAGATTTTTGCAGAGATGATAATGGGGCTTTGAGGGTGATTTGGAAACCCTTATTGCTAGGTTGTACTTTGTATGAGCAGGTCGTACTATTGTTGACATTTTCTAACTGTATCCCTTGTTAAGTGGCCTTAGAGTGTTGAGAAATGACTCATACTGCTGTTATAGACCTGGACGTGGCTTTATGAGTAGTTTAGATGTGTTGAAGTCTATTAGGCATGTAGCTATTGGTGATGATCCCTGTTAGTGGTTAGTGAGTTGGGTTGATGTTGAAGGTGTTTTCTAAGCGTATCCCCTGCTGATCCAGACCTAAAGCAGTCATTTTCAGTCTTATCAAACTTGTAACAGTGTTTCCCAACCTTTTCAAACTTGTTGGGTGTGTTATAAGACCTCGATGAGAGTGTTGCATCTAATTGAATATTATTTGTAGATCTAAAACATGCCATTTCTCATGATTTGAAGGTAAACAAAAGAGTTCCAGGTTAAATTTGTAGTGTTGGGTGACATCTTGGGCTTGTTTGAAGGAAGGTGTTGATGTCTAGAGGGGTCTGAAAATTGTTCATATGTGACTGAAAATTGTATGACAGAGTTATTTCTTAGTGGACATGATGCTTTGAAGATTGCTTGGAATGCTGGGTGAATTAGGTGATGATTAGCATCCTCGGGAGAATCCTACTCATGTTTGGAGCTGTCAAAAAGGGGTTTCTCTTGCTGTTGGGCGCTATTACAATCCATTTTCAGACCTGTTTCAGACTATTTATTTGCTGATTTGCTGATTCTAGTTATTTTAAGTTATTTTCATGTCGGTATTTATTGTGAATATTTACTTAATAAGTTGGCATCACTATGTAAGTGACTTTGCTAAAAACAATTGAAATTAGGAGCATTGTGTGCATTGAATGTTTAACATCCAAACTTGCAATAACACAACATATCACTAAAGCAAATTTAAATCAGAACTGGTGGCATCAAGGTATCTTTAACTTGCATGTCTTTGCAATTCCATGTTACTATTAATTTGACAAACAATTTTTTCAAAAAACTAGGGTGTGTTGTTACACCCTCCTCTTCATCCCACTAAGTTTTTTTTAGTTGTATATGTTAGGATCAGATTTAACAGAAAGCAGAAAATGCAACACAAACACATGAAGACATGAACAATAGAACACAACATATATCCTGGGAAAACCCTCCTCGAGGGAGAAAAACCCAGCCACAAATATGTCTCTTGTATATTGAATGAAACAGCAGCAATCAGCTTACAACATGACCCACTGAATAATAGCACCTCTCCTAGATGCCAATAAATCAGCTTACAAGTCTCAGCACCTCTCCTAGATGCCAATATACAGAAAACTTCTGATCAATCTGCTCTTCAAAGGATAATAACCTGCTGTAAATAATCGAACATCTTCTTGAAGATGTGACTTGTTTTTATATACAAAAATCAGTCACCAAACAAGCCAACATCTCCTCCTAAATATAGGCAAATGACAGTTACACATGCACACACAAGAGGACACACTAGGTGGCGTTTCATTTGCTTATTTAAGGAGGAGTTACAAATACAGTTCATGCGTCTATTTAAAGGAGACAGAGATTCTCTTGCATGTCAGTACGCAGATTCTCTTGCATGTCAGTTACACAGATTCTCTTGCATGTTGACCATTTTGAATAAGACAATTTATGAGGTCGCCAGCTGACACAACAATTTATTTAAGGAGATACTTCTGCTGCTAGAAGATACCTCCTGCTGCTAATACATCAACATTAAATATAAAATATAATTTGTAATATGTAGGCCACCAGCCTTAATTAAGGAGAAAATATCTCCCGAAGCTACCAACACTAACACTCCCTCTTAGCTAGGGAATATTTCGAGATATCTACGTCATGGAGTCTCTCAACATGACGCCCACAATGGCGCTTTACTCAGAGAGGAATGAAACAGGGCTTTCACCTCCAAATCTCTCTCCACCAGAGAAATGCATTAACAAGGCGTCACTCAAGATCTCATGAGAGGATAATGCATTAACAAAGAGTGCGATACCTCAAATCTCTCCTGGGAGAGAAATGCGTGCTTTCAAGAGTGATACCTCAAGTCTCTGTGAGAGAGAAATGCATTAACAAGTGTCCTCAAATTCGACGTCTGAGGGAAAATGCATTAGCAAGGGGCTTTCACCTCAAATTCCCTCTTGTCTCGGAGGCATTATAAGGGAACTCACCTCAAATTCCTCGCGTCTCAAGGGCACTGCCTCAAATCTCTCTCACAGAGAGAAATGCATTAACAACAGATCTCCATGATGATGAAACTCCTTTTGAAGCTCTAAGTACTTGCATCAACCTTCTGACCTCCTCGTCCAAGGTTGCTTCTGATGAATTGTCAAACTCCCTCTGAATGTAAATTCCTCCTCTTCGAAGAAACTGATCTCAAAGACAACTAGAATAGGTTCTTCATCTTCAAGAGATGTCTCTAGTTAAGTTTATCTCTTTAGCCTGCATGAATTCCTCACAGGATGCCTCAAGCTCTTCCTCCTTGAATTCCTTAGCCAGTCTCTCATCATCCTCTTGCTCCTTGAACCGTCCTAGAAGCATTTAGAGAGATATTACCAATAGTTTAAAAACTATCTTGAAGAAATACCAATGCTAGAATCATACATGTTTCACTATCTCAATGTTATAGCATGAATTAATAACTCCATAAAAATTCATGAACATTATTTAAACAGGAAATACTTATCTCGTTGAAATCAAAATTTCCTAAGTGTTGTACTTAAACACTTTTCCAGGTCTGCACTTATCTTTCCCTTAGGTCTGCTCATGTGAGCATTAATTTTTCTCCTGAGTGTTGACTCTGCTTAAAACAACAGTTCCTTCTCACATATCTCCTAAGGAGAAGTCCTATGCCAGATATATTTATGATGATGTTGTATAATCAACAACCATACCAACTCATAGTGAATATGCAACTGCACAGGCTTAGACGTCTATCCTTCCTGAAGTAACTATAACCTGCTTAACTCACATCAAACACAACAGCAAGTGGCCAAGATACAATAGACTTGATGTCTTGATTTACACAATCAACAATAGGCTTAGTCAACCCAAATCTGATCAGATCTTTTCAAAAAACCCGCTCTGATACCATGTTAATGTTAGGATCAGATTTAACAGAAAGCAGAAAATGCAACACAAACACATGAAGACATGAACAATAGAACACAACATATATCTTGGGAAAACCCTCCTTCTCGAGGGAGAAAAACCCAGCCACAAATATGTCTCTTGTATATTGAATGAAACAGCAGCAATCAGCTTACAACATGACCCACTGAATAATATCACCTCTCCTAGATGCCAATAAATCAGCTTACAAGTCTTAGCACCTCTCCTAGATGCCAATATACAAAAAACTTCTGATCAATCTACTCTTCAAAGGATAATAACCTGCTGTAAATAATCGAACATCTTCTTGAAGATGTGACTTGTTTTTATATACAAAAATCAGTCACCAAACAAGCCAACATCTCCTCCTAAATATAGGCAAATGACAGTTACATATGCACACACTAGGTGGCGTTTCATTTGCTTATTTAAGGAGGAGTTACAAATACAGTTCATGCGTCTATTTAAAGGAGACAAAGATTCTCTTGCATGTCAGTACGCAGATTCTCGTGCATGTCAGTTACACAGATTCTCTTGCATGTTGACCATTTTGAATAAGACAATTTATGAGGTCACCCAGCTGACAGAACAATTTATTTAAGGAAGATACTTCTGCTGCTAGAAGATACCTCCTGTTGCTAATACATCAACATTAAATATAAAATATAATTTGTAATATGTAGGCCACTAGCCTTAATTAAGGAGAAAATATCTCCCGAAGCTACCAAACACTAACGATTATAATAGTTTGAACACTTTCCTTTTGTCTTTGGACTTTTGTATTGACTTTTGGGAGTTTGATTCCATTCCATTCATCATATATGTGAACTAGTGTATCATATTTTTATATAAATTAATGTAGAAAGTGTACTGCATTAAAAATATTTAACCTAGTGAGGGAGGCAACGTTGCAAGAGTTATAAGCCATGGTAATTGTTTCCAAAAAAAAGGGGCACACACTTAAATCTAAATACAATCAAGATTCAAAACATTAGAAGATTTTAACCCCATGTCACCATGCATCTACTTAAGTGTATTTTTTGCTTAAATTTGAACAGCTGGAGAGTTCCTATGCAAATTTTTAATGATGGAAAAAGGATGATTTGGAATCTTTCCCTATTTTAGTGGACTAGCTACTGTTTAGGAATTGGCAATAGACTATGGTAAAAAGGAGGGGCTGGAATAAGTAGCAATTGCATATTGACAAAAATGTCGCATGGCTCCAAAAAAAAATTCCCTCCTTAACATTTGTCTCCAATGTAACAAAGGATTTTTCTTTTTAAATTATACAGTTCCAAAAATAAAATTTAAGATGTTTTCTTAAAAATAAATAGAAAAATTAAATATTCATGGAGCCACTAGCTCCACAAATAACTCTTTAAAAAGTTGAGCAGTGGCTACAAGCCAAAATAAGCTAAGTAGTTACATGGGGCCTTTCCCTAATCCCATGTCCCCATGTGGCTGCTGAAGTGTGTATTTTGCTTAAATTTGAACAGTTGGAGTGTTCCCAAGCAAATTTTAAGTTATGGAAAAAGGATAATTTGGAATCTTTCTCTACTCTACTAAAGCAGCTACTGTTTAAGAATTGAAAAAACTATAAAAATATTACACAATTATTAGAGACTTTAAAGGACAATTTATTTGATGGATCTATTCCATCACCCAAGGAACAAACTTGTCCATCTCATGTGAGGTGTAAATTTTTGGTCATCTCAATATGATGTGTATGAAAGACTTGTTCTTTGGTGATGGACATTGACACACCACCATCCTCACCAATTGTTTTACGTTAAATTTATGACATCTAATTTTTTTTATGACTTTGTTCTATTTGTGTTGTGTATTTTTTAAGGCTTCTCCAAGAAGTGTCAAAGGTCTCAAACATCTCATCATTGAATTTGGATCTAATTTTTCTTTCTTTAAAAAGAAAAGAAAAATCTATTAAAAAGTTACACAATTATTACAAGCCTTAAAGAACAAATTTTTCAATCCATCTATTCCATTATCCAAAAAATAAACTGGCTGAATCTATGTGAAATGTTTTGAAAAATTTGTACATTGATGATTGACATGACACACCACCATCCTCACTGATTGTGTTACATAATTTTTATGACATCTAATTCTATTTATGACTTTTTCAACTAAATATCTATTACATTTCAATATTGCAAAAGTGCTTTGTTTTGGAAACAATTTTGGGCTAAAAATTGTATATTAACAAAGGAAATTATTACAATATATAGAGGAGGTAGATCACTGTAGACATTTAAGATGTCTAACTACCTCACCTACTAACTACTATAGCAACAATAGTATTGACCATTAGTAATATAGAATAATTATTCTAACACCCTCCCTTAATGGTCAATCGTCTAACT
>VDFB02287142.1:0-29428 GCA_007258455.2 Sequoia sempervirens
TGGACGTTAAAAGTTTTCTTCCTTTCATATGTGCTTACATTAATATTACAAACTACAAAAGGATGAACGACGCATGAAAAGGCCTTTCAAAATGGATACTATAGAAATTCAATGATTTTGATGAGTTCTTTTAATGAAGAAGTTGAAGAGAATTGTTCTAAGTATTTTTCCAATAGCAATATGGGAACTTTTCTATATATTTTAATTTAGAAAGATCTTTAAGTTGTTCAAATATTGTTATAGATTATAGTTCTTCAAAAATATTCATGGGGATTTAGAAAGTAGTTGGAGAAATAAATGTGAATTAAAAATTCACATGCGTGGAAGAATCTTATGGACAAGACAAGGTTCCAAAAAGGGAAACACTTGTCCGCATGTGACTTGATGTGACAAGTCAAAGATTCTAGAAGATGTACGGGAAAAGGGGAAGAGTCTACATGTGACTTGAAGTGATAATTCAAATATCACATTGGAAAGAGTCCACATGTGATTTGATGTGAGAAGTCAAAGATCACATGGGGAAGAGAAAAAAATGAATTTAATATTCCATGGAAGGATAAAAAGAATTAAAAATTCCTTGAGAGGTTGATTAGGCTAATTAATGAAGGATTAGAGGAGGGTTAGGTGGCTAAGAGAGATTAGTGGCCAACTTACAAAAGTTGGAGGATGTGACACATCCTAATCAAGGATTAGGCATGTGCACATTCCTAATGATGGAATTAGGAGGTTGATGAAGATTAAGGAAAAGATGTGACATGTGAGAAATTAAATAAATTTCATATTTATTTAATTCATTTGATGAAGGGGGGATAAAAGGTGTAAGGTATTTAATTATTAACTAAATACCTTAGGGATTTAGATGATTTAAGTGTATTAATTAAATAATAAAAATATTACTTAATTAATGCTAATGAGAGGGTATTTAGACGAAGAGGGAAAAATTGGACAAATATAAGTGTCCAAATTTAGGTGTCTACATTTTCCCCCTCTTTGAGATGGTGTTATGAAGTAGCATCATTTCAAAGAATATTAAAACATAGAACCCGAAAGAAGATGGTTAGATTGGTAAAGATGCCCTAGTCATGAAATGAGTGAATGGGAAGAAAGAAATGATGGGGGTGAAGATGAAGGTTAGGGATTGAGGATACCCCCCCGACAGGACATGCGGGTTCAAATGAACACGGTTCAAGTGAACACGGGTGTGCTCTAGAAATGGATGAGATGATGTGAGAGGAGATGAGGAAGATGATGAAAAGGGATGGATAAGAGAAGATGATAAGCGATAAATGGATTTAGGGAAAAATTTGATGTTGCCCCAGTCAAGCTACAAGCCAAAAGGGGTTGATGATGGATGGAGTGTTGTCAATGAGGGAATGAGAGATCCTGAGACAACACAAAAGGATAGGGAAGGATAGATCCTGAAGATGATGATGAAAGTGTTGTTGATGAGGGAAGGATACATCTTGAAACAATACAAGAGGATAGGGAAAGATACATCCAGAGGATGAGGATGATTGGATGGGGGGATTTTGATAGATGAGAGGATGGGGGTTACATGCAAGACAATGGAATGGAAAATGAGATGCAATCATAATGCAATTTTACATCTTTGGAGCACTAATTTATTCTATAGAAGAAGACATGATACACTAAGGTGTAAAGGACCAAGGTAGATTAGTGTCTAATGCATGAAACAAACAAAGCAAACAAGAAGGCTATCCCAATATCCCAAAGTCATGATGACCTTGGGGCTAGGTATTCAGATAACCACAAGCACATAGGATTCCCAAACATCACACAAGATCAAAGGGATCTTGGTGGGTACTATGCAAAACAAAAAAGAAGACAAACAAAAAAAAGATCAAGATATGCCTCTATGTTTACTGGTCAAAGCACACCATGATATGATGGATCATGGCAACCATGAAAAGTGATGATAGGGAGCTCAAATGATAAACAAAAAACAAAAGTATCAAAAGATTGTAATCAAATTTAGAACATCCTTTGTCATAGGATCAAGGGGGTGGATGGGATTAATGAGGTATGTTAGGAAGGATGCATCCTATTGAGAGCGATGATGAATACTAAACTAAAAGATCAATATGACAGGATATTCAAAACCAATTGAATCTCATGATATGAGTGGATCTCGTTTGTTAAGAACTAGCTAAATAAGGGCATAGCTTGATGACATGACACAAGGAAGACAAGACACAAAAAGATGATTGAGACACCCTAAAGACCTAGGGGCTTAGGGGCCGATCAAAGATTAGCCTTACCTACATGAAAGCATAGAGCCCTCATAGTTCGATAAAAGGCTGACAATGAACCATGGATGAAATTGGAAAGAGGACGATGGAGACCACGATGGATAATAAAGATAGGATGGAAAAAAGGAGCGGAAAGAAAGAGAAGAAAGACTGATGATAAATGATAAAGGAACCCCAGGGGCGGATCAAATGATTAACCTTTCCTATGTGAAAGCACAGGGGCAACGTAGTTTGAAAAAAGGCCAAAGAAAAATTATGGATAAAGGATGATGAGATGAAAATGATGGGACTAATATGATGAGATAGGATAGACCTGGTGGATAGGATGGGATGATGATGACTACACATAGCTCAAGGATGGGATAGTTATCCAAATCATCAAAAGATGAAAAGATGAATTGGGAGGATGGTATGATGGATAGATGAATGATGAGAAAGGAGAGGAGATTGCAAAGATGTGCAAAAGAAGTAGAAGTGATGATGATAAGATAGATGGCATTGGATTACGTGGGGAGTAGCATATAGCTAGATACTAATGACAAGGGATTATGAGATGGGATGAGGATAGAGGTAAATGGATAAAAAGAGAAAGATGGGTGGATAGGAAGAGGAGGATGGGGAGATGAAAGGGATGCTATGATGGATGAATAGAGGGATAAGGATGAGGAGATGGAAAGAATTGCTATGATGGATAAGATGATAAGGATAGGGGGATGATAGGGATTGTTTGGATAGGAAGATATGGATGGGGAGATGGAGGGGATTGTTTGAATGGATAGGAAGATAATGATGGGTAGATGGAAGATACTATTATGATGGATGAATAGAGGGATAAGGATGAGGAGATGGAAAGAATTGTTTGGATGGATATGAAGATAAGGATTGGGAGATGGAAGGGATTGTTTGGATAGGAAGATATGGATGGGGAGATGGAGGGGATTGTTTGAATGGATAGGAAGATAATGATGGGTAGATGGAAGAGATTGTTGTGATGGATGATGTCTCCAAGGACTATGTCACAAAGGGAGATAAGTTCCCCCACTCTAAATATGTCGTGTGTCATGAGGCAGAAGGGATGCAAGATGAGTGGATGGGAAGATAAAGGAGATAACTAGAGGAGGATAGGGTGGGTGACTAAGGAATACGATAGAGCATGGATGAAGGGAATGCATACCAAGAGGTGTCCAAAGCATGCATAGATAGGTGTCCCTATTTTGATCCAGAACACAAGAAGGATGGAGGGATGGGAGATAAATGGGATATGATGGTAGGATGTGAAAGATAGGTGGGATGGAGGGGATGGATGAAGAGGATGTATAGTAGGAAGACATGTGCATAACATAGTAGGAAGTATAGCGAATGGAGGGAATGCATATCAAGAAGCTGCCCCCAAGTGTGGAAAAGGACGTATGGGGATTTACGCATGACGCCTATTTTCTAGGTTTTCATCATGGTACTTATCCAAGGCACTTGTTTTCCAAGTTTTCACCATTGGACGAATTATTTCTCTTTACTTTTTTTTTGGATTTTTCTAAATTTTTTTATTTTTTCTAATTTTTCTAATTTTTTGGATAGCATGCGGATGGAGATGGATAAAGATAGGGATGTGGATAATGGATTTAGAAGATACATGATAAGGATATGGATGAAGAACTCAAGCATCAAGGTCCATATGAGGTATTAAGAGCCCATGTGTGAAGCAATTGTTGGATGTTGGTACAGCCTTATTAGGATAAATGGATTATGCAAGAGGATGAATTAAAGGGATTTTATGGGGTGGGATAATGGAGGGGATGTTGGAAAGGGTATGGATAGAATGATGGGGTAGGTGTGTGATCGAGTAGTGTGTTCAAGACCAACATTAGCGCATGTGGTGGTGTGTGTGAAAGGATAGGAGGATTAATGGATGGAGAATTTGGGGATAATGGAGGAGACGAGATAGTGAATTTTGGGCCATAAGGACCCAAAAAATATTTAGGAGATGAAAGGGGGATATGATTAGCTTTAGGATTAGCAACTTTGGATGTTGTTACATATTTTTCATTGGAATGCGTTGCATCTTTTTTCTTTGGGATCCACATGATTTATTTTTTGGTGGGCCTTTGTGGCCTACGAATTTGATTTGGATTTTGGTTTTGGTTTTTATTTTCTTCACCATGTTTTTTAGAGGGGAGATGGGAAGCTTTAGATTCATGCATTTTTTCTTTAGCATCTAAAGTGCTTTTAGTAGCAATGGGATGGGTATGAGGAGGTGGATAATGTGAAGTGATGGAGGTAGGATTATAGGGATTATGTGTAGATGGAGGATGCACGGGTATGTGCCTTTGTGGATCCTGATTAGGGGACATGAGAGTGGGATGTTTATGATAGGTGATATGGATAGGTGATGGATGGATGAAAGGATGAATAGGATGAGATGGAGGAGGTTATTTTGGGATATATGGGCCCAAAATAGATGTAGTGGGTGGAGGGACATAAGGACCCAAAATGGATAGAGAAGATGAAGGATGGGAGATGGTGGATGGAGGGACATAAGGACCCAAAATGGATGGTGCAAATGAAGTTGGAATGTGGATGGTCATTTTGAGGCGATACGATGGAGGAGGAGGGATGGCAATAATGATCTGGTGGTATGATGGGAAGAGCCTATATTTCTTTTGGAAGAAGCTCATTGAGGACGTCTAAAAGTTGTACCAACATCTTTAGATTGTGATTCTTGGGAAATAGGTCCAAGACCTCACATAGAGAGTTGTTATTTGACTTGGATGGGCTCTAAAATACCTTGCTCATGAAGGCCTAAGCCTTTTCCTTGATAATTCATGTTCTTAAGCATTCGATCCATGGCAAGATTTTTGTTATTCTGAAAGAATGATGCAGGTCTATTATTAGGAAGAGGATGATGGGTGGTATATATGCTTTATTTTTCTTGTGTAAGGAGACCACCATGGAAGAATGTGATAGTACCAAGGGGATATACAAGTAGTGAGGGAATAGTAGGTTTAGGTGACCATGGATGATCATGAGATGGAGATGATGGGATAGCAATATCTGGATGGGTGGTATTAGGAGAGGGATTAGGGGATATGATTGTATCTTGATTTGTGAGGGTAGGAGATAAGGGATTATGTGATGGAGACGGAGATAAGGGCTCATGAGATGGAGTGGTGGAATTTTCAATGTCAAGAGAGTTGTAAGATAAAGTGGATGGAGGAATATAATCTTGAGTAGGACTAGGTGGGTAGAAAAAATCTTGATGTGGAAAAGGGGATATGTTGGCATGCTTTGGATCAGGCTCTTGGCATGACTCAACTTGTGTGGAGGGAAGGATGACAAAGTGTTGGAGAGTCTCCTTAAGTGGGGGAGATGGAAGGATGGATGGTTCGTGAAGTTCATGAGAGGGGATTTCAGTGATACTAGGGGTAGGAGAAGTGGATTGGATTTGGGTGTCTTTGATGGATTGGGCAGATCTAGGAGTAGAAAATGGTGATGGGGTTTGGTTATCTTTGATAGGTTTGACAATTCTCAGAGTAGGAGATGGGGGCTCAATGGATTCAGTGGGTTTGAGTGGGGCTAGGGGTTGTAGCATCAATGATAGGCGTAATATGGAGAAGGGTCTAATCACTAGTGACCATGGATGATGGATTGGGATGGAATGGTTCCATGAATTCAAGAGGTGGAGTGGGGAATGTATTCTTTGTCATGAGTCCTTGGAGAATTTTTGGAGAGATAAATTTGCATGCTTGAGGCTTAGACGACAAGGTAGGAGGGATGAAGGATTAGGGATTGGTAGGGGATTAGGGCTATGGATTGGTGGATTAGGATGGAGGACAAGATGACAATGAGATAGGGATGATGATGGATTAGGATTGGATGTTAGATTAGGATAGGTTGATGTGGATGTATAAGTAGGATGGGATATTGGTATGGAGGATTAGGATAGTGGGAATATGTGGATGAAGGATTGAGATAGGAGGATGTGGATGGGGGATTAAGGTAGGGGTATTGTGATGGTGGATTAGGATAGGAAGACATGGATGTTGGATAAGGAGATGATGCAAGTGAAGGATATGATGGGGATGCAGGTGACGAAGATAATGGATATCCATTATCAAAAGTAGCATAAGGAGTGTGATTAGGAATGGATGAAGACATAATGGGATAGCTTGAAGGGGTGATTGGATTGTAGGAAGTGGATGGAGAAAGCTTAATAGTGATGATAGCGTTAATGTGATCTATGTTGTATACCTCTTGATCGACAAGACTTTCGTTATCATCATCGACATACTTAGGGTTTCCCTTGACTACTAATGATGGAGGATAAGGATTCATGATGATGAAAGGATAAAGAGGATGGATTAAAGATTTCAGATGAAAATGGACTAAAGCTCAAGTAAGGATTTAGGTCAAGCTCAGATCAAGATTGGATTAAAGCTTAGATTAGGATGATTGGATGATGTGATGGGATTAATTCTGGTGATCGGATTTGATTACCAAAGGATGATTATGACACCGAATCTACCTCAAGATGGAAGCAGATTGATTGGGTCAAAGGTGATCGGATAGGGATGTGGATTGGATTGGATTGGATAAGATCGATTGATGATTGATAAGATCAACCGATGGATCAGATAGGATGACGAAAGGGACTAGAAAACCTCATTCAGAGATTACCCCAGGTGACTTAGGATATTGATTGATCAGATTAAAGGGTAAATGGATGATTGCAACACCGAATCCACCTAGAGATTAAAAGTGGATTGATTGGGCTGATGATGATGATTAACTTAGGACAAATGAAAATCCTAAGCAGATGTTGATGATGACGATCAATCCAAACACTTAGGTCAATTTGGATAATAACCTAAAATGAAGTTCAGGGGATTAGATGGGGAAAACGATGATCTAATTGGGGGAGAAGATGATCAGATTGGGGAAACAGATGATAGGAATGGATGAATGAATACTCAAAACGAGTAAATGATTTATCAAAATGGTTGAACGAGAGCTCGAAATGATAGAAGAATGTTTGGAATGGATGAACGTCTATTTGGAATGAGTGAACGAGTGCTTGGAACAGATGAATGATTACTTGGAATGAGGGAAGGAGGTTCAGAATAGATGAAAGATTACTTGAAATGAGTAAATGGATGATTGAGAGGGATGAACGACTACTCAAAATGAGTAAACGACTGCTCACAACAGATGAATGATTCTCAAAACAAGAAGATGAAGTTTTGAAATGAATGAATGATTACTCAGAATGAGTAAATGAATGATTGAAAGGGATGAATGATGACTCGAAACAAGTAGACAACTACTCACAATGAATGAATGATTCTTAGAACGAGAAGATGAAAGTTTAAAATGGATGGAAGATCACTCGGAACAAGTAAACAAATGAACAAAATGACTAAACGAGAGTTCAAAATGATAGAAGGAATTTCAAAATGGATGAACGTTTACTTGGAAAAAGTAAACGAATGATCAAAATGGTGGAACGAGAGTTCAAAATGATAGAAGGAGGTTCAGAATAGATGAATGATTACTCAGAATGAGTAAATGAATGATTAGAACAACAAAACGAGTGTTCAAAATGATAAAAGAAGGTTCAAAATGGATGAATGTTTACTCAGAACGAGTAAACGAATGATCAAACGGAAAAATGAGTGTTCAAAATGATAGAAGAAGGATTATAATGGATGAATGTTTACTCAGAATGAGTAAACGAATGATTAGAATGGCAAAACAAGTGTTTAGAATGATAGAAGAATGTTCAGAATGGATGAACATTTAATCAGAATGCGTAAATGAATGATCGAAATGACAAAATGAGTGTTCAAAATGAGAGAAGAAGGTTTAGAATGGATGAATTGTTTACTCAGAATGAGTAAATGAATGATCAAAATGACAGAACAAGTGTTTATAATGATAGAAGAAGATTCAAAATGGATGAAAGTTTACTCGAAATGAGTAAATGAATGATCAAAAATGATAGAATGAGTGTTCAAAATGATAGAAGAAGGTTCAAAATGGATGAACGTTTACTCGGAATGAGTAAACGAATGATCAGAACGACAAAATGAGTGTTCATAAAGGATGAATGAAAGCTTGAAATGAGTAAACGATTGATTGAAATGGATGAACGAATGCTCGAATTGGGAGACTGACTCTTGGAATGGATGAAAGGATAATCATAATGAGGTGAAGAATGCTTGAGATGTGAAGAAGGTGCCTAAAACAACTAAATGAAGGGTGAAATTAGTTGTTTGAGGGCCAGGTTCGCCCAAGGTAGAGCAAGTACAGATTAGGATTTTGGTTAAAGCTCAGATTGGGAGTAGATTAAAGTTCAGATTAGGATTATATTGAAGCTCAGATTAGGATGATTGGAGGATGTGATGGGATTGATTCTACACCAAGTTCAGGGGTAAGGTTCTAACAATAAGATTTTTCCAGATTTGGTAGTTTTCAAAAATTGTCAAATTTTGCCATTTTAGGAAACTTCATAGACATACTTTTGAGAGTCCAATTTTTTCCCAAAAATACCCAAAACTAAGATATGATGAATTTCCAACTAACATTCTAAGTTTGAGACACGCGTTTCCAGTTATTAACAAAAACATTTTTTCAAAAACTAAAAAAAACACTAAATTACGATTTTGAGGGTCAAGATGAAAGTTTGAAGCCCTAAAATTGTTTCAAAATGGGGTCCAACTGACTCAAGGTTTGTTGGGAATCCACATGCCACCTCATAACGCAACCACCTATAAAATTTTAGCTCAATCGGACACCCGAGTCAAAAGTTATGGCCTCTATAAGTTTCAACATAAAAATCAAAACCCTTAAAACGAAGTCTAGATGATTGGGATGGATGATTTGATGATAGATATGGACTCTAATGATGTTCTAAGTATCACCCATGGGGTTTTGTTGATGAAACAATGACTTATGAAAAAGTGTTGATGATAGGAAAATAGGTGTTCAAAATGACTGAATGAAGGGTGGAAAATGTTGTTTTTGGGTGGGTTCGCCCCTTTGTTTTGGGTAGGTCTACCCCTGGATGGGTAGGTACACCCTTGGGTTGAAAGGTCCATTCTTGGGTGGGTAGGTCTACCCCTGGGTGGGCAGGTCCACCCCTGGATGGGCAGGTATGCCCCTAGATGGGCAAGTATGCTTGTTTGATAAAAAGTTGGACAAAATTGACTAAAATAGGCTGAAAAGGGGTTGCTTCAAAGGGCAGGTCTACCTCTAAAAAAGGTCAAGTCTACCCCTAGACAAGTCTAAACTTGGTTTTTGGAAAAATGACTAAGGGAAAGGACCCAAAACACAACAAACAATAGTCAAAGGATAACCCTGACTCGATTGAATAGAAAATCACTAGTTTCACATAAATAATACAGTCCAAGTAGCATGATCCTAAGATTTGTAGAATGAGTATGTCCAACAAAGCCTTCTATTCTAGGATAAACATTGTTGCTAGGGAGTCCTCAATATACACTCTGTATGTGAGGCCCAAACCGTGAACACCTACCCATCACAAGCGTGAGTTGAGAACCTTAGTGAGATACTAAAGACTCAAACCAACTCTTCATGTCATCCCGATGCTTTGCTCATAACGACGTGACTGGATTGAGGTACAAATTTCTCTCTCCCCCCTTTATATACCATTTCTATATGCGTGGTTGGAATTGTCCCTTTGGGTGATGAAATCCCCAAGCAGGTCCCCTAAAAATAAGAAAAAATGGGAGACTAAAAAAGACTTGGTAAGCTACAATTTCTCGTCACACAGGATTGCCAAATGGTGCAAGGGGATTGGATACATCAATAGCTTACCAAAAGCATGACACACAAGGTCAATTTGACCCCTCCTAGTTAATCTATGTGCCTAAATTACTAAAAAATGATAAACAAACAATTGATAAAAGTTTTAAAATGGATAGCCTACAAGAAAATTGTTAGTGATTTTTTTTTCCACCAATAGTTGATCAAATTCTTGTACAAACACAAACAACACACATTAGGGGGTTAGAAATACTCAAAATAGCTGAAAAAAGTGCTTAAACTTCTGTTTTTACCTTCTAGAAAAGATGTTTTTGGTCAGATCCGCCCTTGGAAAAGGTCAGGTCCACCCCTGGAGGTTAGGTCCACCCTTAGAAAGGGTCAGGTCCACCACTGGAGGTCAAGTCCACCCCTAGAAAAGGTCAAGTCTGCCCCTCTAAGAAAAAATTGCAAATCTTCTATTTTTGGACTCTATAGAGGTTAGGTCCGCCTCTTTATTAGGTCAGGTCTACCCTTGGAGGTCAAGTCACCCCTGGAAGAGGTCAAGTCTGCCCCTAGAGGTTAGGTTTGCCCCTAGAGGTCAAGTCCACCCCTAGAAGAGGTCAAGTCTGCCCCTAGAGGTCAGGTCCACCCTTGGATGGGTAAGTTCACCTCTTTGCTAGGTCAGGTCCACCCCTGGAGGTTAGGTTTTCCCCTTTGTAACTTGCACCTACAAATAGTGAAAAATAGCAAACATGAAAGAACAAGACTCGTCTGTGGGTCCCACGGGGCGTGCCATAAATGTGATCAGGAAAAAATATTGTTGAACTTAACAAAATAGATGGAAATATTATACCTTGCTAAGTTGCTCCTTTGGTTGGCCCTTAATTTTTTATGTTGTGTATGCTCCTTGGATGGAAAATGAGAGTGAAGATGCAAGATGGTTAAAAATGGATGATGATGGATACAAGTGCTATGGTGAAAGAAAATGTGAAAATATGGCTAAGTGTGGCTTCAAATGATAAAATTGCAAGAGTTTGGCTATGAAATGCAAAAGTTTCTAAATGAGAGAAAAAATGGGTATTTATAAAGGAATTTGAATTCTCTAGAGAATTCAATAGTTTATATTGAGCCACCAAGGCTAAGATGAAGGGCTATGGTGAGTTGAGGAATCACAAGCCCTCACATTTTGACATGTGGAAGGTGAAGTGGCTTAGAAATGGTGATTTGTAAATGAGGTGGAAGGAGGGTACATGATGTGGAAGAAGGACAAGTACTTTGCAAGTACCTTAGGGGATGAGAAGATTACCTTAAAATGAAAGTTCTTGTTCCCAAATGGGAATGAAAGTGACTTTCGAGGAATTTTAGAATTTTTCAAAAATCTCCATGGGGATTGGGAAAGTAGTTGGAGAAATAAATGTGAATTAAAAATTCACATGCTTAGAAGAATCTTATGGAAAAGATAAGGTTCCAAAAAGGGAAGCATTTGTCCACATGTGACTTGATGTGACAAATCAAAGATTCTAGAAGATACATGGGAAAAGGGGAAGAGTCTACATGTGACTTGATGTGACAAGTCAAAGATCACATGGGAAAGAGCAAAAAATGAATTTAATATTCCTTGGAAGTATAAAAGGAATTAAAAAATTCCTTGAGAGGTTGATTAGGCTAGTTAATGAAGGATTAGAGGAGGGTTAGGTGGCCAAGAGAGATTAGGGGTCAACTTGCAAAAGTTGGAGGATGTGACACATCCTAATCAAGAATTAGGCATGTGCACATTCCTAACGATGAAATTAAGAGGTTGATGAAGATTAAGGAAGGGATGTGACATGTGAGGAATTGAATAAATGTCATAGTTATTTAATTCATTTGATGAAAGGGGGATAAAGGGTGTAAGGTATTTAATTATTAACTAAATACCTTAGGGGTTTAAATGATTTGAGGGTATTAATTAAATAATAACAATATTACTTAATTAATGCTAATGAGAGGGTATTTAGACAAAGAAGGAAAATTTGGACAAATATAAGTGTCCAAATTTAGATTTCTACAACATTAATCAAACAAGAGTTTGATGACACCTAAATCACAAAGATGTTGTATTTTATCTTTCAAGGTTTTACACTCACTAATGGAATGTCCATGCACTCGATGGTATGCACAAAAGGAATATTTTCCTTTATTGTGTTTTTGAGATCTCTTAGGAGGATGAAGAGTAATCAAGTGAGCTTTTATGAGCCTTAACAAGATACACTCTTTCTCAGATAAAGGATGAGGAGCAAGAAGCAACCCTTTATCTTGTGGAGAAAGGTTTGACTTCTCACAAGAAGAAGAAGAAGGTACAAAGACAAAAGACAAAGGAGGAGGATCTCCATAGAGAGTATTATTCCGATAATGGGGATTATTTTTCTTTACAAGATCACTATCAACCTTGTTGATAGGACTAATAGTATCAACCTCTTTAACAATGGTGTGATAATCTTGCTCACAATGAGGATCAACACCAAAAACATTACAATTTGCATTCACCTTACCCCACAATACAAAAGAGTAAGCATCTTTGATAGTGGGTACAAATGTTATTATCATAAGGTCTAAGCGGATTAGGTTGACTTTATATTCCTGAATGAAGGAGTCTGTAAAGTCTAAGGAACCCCAATCATCACCAAGACATGCATCCTTTTGAGGAGAGCCAGGAGTAGACTGAAGCAAATCACACAGTGAGACCTTATCTGGAGTAACTTGAGGTTGCTCAACAAGATCATAACCACTAGATGCTTTAGTTATAGGTTTAGGTTCTTGTGGAAGCATTGGTTGTTTATTCATTCTATCCTCGTTAGTATGGGCTACTGCTCTATAAGAGGGATCAATAGGAGTATCAAGAGAGTTACTATCAAATGAAACACCATTAATAGAACAAACCCTTTTAGGAGAAGGACTAGATGGAGTCACATAAATGATCAATCTCTTAGGCCTTTGAGGGGGAGCAAAGACATAGATTACATTTACAGAATCATCACAACTAGCAAAATAACTATTTGAATACATATTCTCAACATCAATCCAAATAGGATCAAATGTTGAATAATTATTTGAAGAAACATTCTCAACAACGATCCAAGGAGAATCAGATGTGGAAGGAGGTTCATCATTCACTAATGCATCATCTCTAGAAGAGGGTACATTGGAATGAAGAGTAGATTCATCATTCATAGACACATCATCTCTAGAAGACAGTTCATTGGAATGAATAGAAGGTATAGTAACATTAAGAAAGGTATCAATGATTTCATCTTCTTGCGACAAAACATCCTATGAAGTAAGAGGACTTTCATGAGAAGGATCAAAGATACTAAGTGACATAGGAAAAGCCAAGTCACCATCACATGTATGAAATGGAATACATTAACATTTTAAACAAAATTAGATACTGAACTAATAAAAGAAGATATTAAATTCATTATAAATTTTTTGGTATTTTCTATGTTTTAGTAAATCGCATTTTCGGAGGTCTTAAGAGCGTAATTTGAGGTTAGAACTTGCATTGGTCCCTAAAATTTGATTGCGAAGGGCACTTGTATTTTAGGGACTAAACAAGTTCTCTAGGAGAACTTTTTGATGGTGCAAACGGTTCTGAATTCCAAGCACCGAGTCAAAAATTTTGACCCCGCCAAGTAGGGGTAAATAAATTCCTAGTTTTTTGAAGAAAACTATTCTTCATGCTGGGTTCACCAAAATGTAATATAGGGGGATTCTCTACTCATGATTTCTCTTTGTTCAGAGAGCTTCACAGGGTGAACTACCCTATACTACCTCAATGGAACAATGGCGAGAGTTTTTAGAATTGGAAAGAGCAGGTCAAAGAGATTCTTTGCACAAACCAGCAAGCTCTAGGACAAATGACGACAACACATAATACAAATGTCGACATGGTGCACTAGAGTCTCAGAGGTGTGTTGGCATCTTGTACAGGCCAAAAAGTGAGAATGTCACAAGAAATTCCTAAGAAACAACTAACAATTCCTATTATTGAGAACTAATAGAATGTAGGGAAATGATAGAATGCGATAAAGTGGTAGAACTGAAGTAAAGTAGAGAATAAATGATGAGGATAAGGAGAAGAAAGTAATGAAATACTTACAAACATGTGAATGATAAAGCTTCTAGCTCATGAATTTATTCAGTACCTACACACAAGAGGGAGAGAGAAATTGTTGGGTGGCTGTATAGGGGCCTGCCTCAGTCAGACCCTGTTTTGGTGTTGTCACCTCCATGAACAACCAAATAGATAGAGAGAAAAGTAGAAATGAAGTAAAGAGTACTTAGAGCACTACAAAGTAGTGTTATGCTACTCAACCAAGTAATAGAGGAGAGGAGTGTAAGCTTACCACCTCCACCAAGAGTACTTAAGGCTATTGGGTGAGAAAATGAGAGGAACTCAAGCCTTTGTTGCAATGGTGTTTGTTCCACACTTGATCTACTAAAGTGGTGGAGTGTTGATGTTGTTGTTGTGAAGTGTAAAGTGTTTGGAGATTGAAGAGATAGTGAAGAAGTTGCTTAGAGCTTGTGAATGGAGTGAAGAAGTTCGTAGAGAGATGTGTAAAGGGAGAGGGGAGAGGTGTAGAAGATGGTAGAAGATGGTAAAAGATGAAATGCATATGGAAGGAGTGAATTTGAAGGGGAGATGGAGAAAACAACCATATTCGGGTCTTTCTGCCAAGGAGGGAATTACAAATTGACCCCCAATGGGAAGTGTAATGCCTCTGTAGGCTCCAGATGTGAGAATTTTTTAGGGCTGTAACCATGCCACGCAAATGTCTACGTGCCATGTAGGCATCCCTGATAGAAACACCTCCACCGACGCTCAAAATAGGCACCAAGTGTGATGGAAGTAGTAGGCTTAGGTGGAATTAAGCCTCCAAACTTGTTTTTCTAAAGTGGATAAAGGAAAAAATGGGATTTTCACATGGGGTGCAAATTCACTCTTATACAAGGAGATAGTGAGAGAGAGTTGGAGAGAGTGGGAGAGAGTGGGAGAGAGTGGGAGAGAGGGAGAGAGGGTGGGAGAGTGGGAGAGAGAGTACAAGATTGTGGAAGAGGGTGGGAGAGAGTGGGAGAGAGAGGGGTGGGAGAGAGAGGGAGTGTGGGAGGGGGGGGAACTGGGAGAGGTTGGGGAGAGGAGAGTGGGTGGGAGTGGGAGAGTTGGAGAGTGGGAGAGAGTGGGGGAGAGGGTGGGAGAGGAGTAGGAGGGAGAGGGTGGAAGAGAGAGAAGGTGAGAGAGAGGGTAGGAGAGAGAGTGGGAGATGATGGGAGGAGAGAGTGGGAGAGTGGGAGAGTGGGAGAGGTGGGAGGGAGAGGGTTGGAGAGGAGGAGAGAGGCAGGAAGAGAGGGTGGGAAGAGAGGGTAGAGAAAGGTCTGAGGGAGTTGGAGAGTGGGAGAGAGAATTGGGAGAAGGGGATGGGGGAGAGGGTGGGGAGAGGAGTTGGAGAGTGGGAGAGAGAGAGAAGTGGGGAGAGAGAAGTCTGAGGGAGTTGGAGGAGAGAGTGGGAGAGGAAGGAGAGAGAGTGGAGAGAGAATTACAAGAAGGTAGGAGAGTTGAGGTATGCAAAAGGGTGCAAGGGAGTTAGAGAGTGGATGCTTAGGAGTTTATAGGAATAGGATACTATATTATTTATGTATATTAAATATGTGTATAATATATATATATATATATATATTAATACATAATAAATATTAATATATATATATATATTAATACATAATAAATATTAATATATAATAAATATATATCATATGTCAAAAGAAATCATAATTCTTAAAGTTCAAATAATGGATATCCGTTTTGTGTATTAGTGGTTTATGCACTTGGACGAGCAACAAAATATATTAATATTAATAATTAATAACTAATATTAACATATATATATTAACATACAATATATAATATATATTAACATATAATATATAATATTGATATATATATATAAAATATAATATATAATATTGTAATATTATGGAGGTTAAAATATAATTATAATGTATATTAATATATAATATATATATTAAAATATAATATATAATATATATTAATATATTGATATATATTATATATTGATATATATTGATATATGATATATATTATATAACATATGACATTGTAATAACACTAGAGGTGACAAATATCTTTTTTGTAGGTGTGAATTGTTAAGACTTGGGGTCATGTCGGTTAGATCACATAACGAATATCCATTTATAACAGATATCTGTTTTGCAAGTTATATAAAAAAAGGGGACCATTTTGAGTATTTCAACAGTCTCTACATTCTTTTTTTACAAAAATCTCATGTTTTTTGTCTACATCAGATAAAATTCACCTTTTCAAAGATTCTCCTACACTTTTTGTAGAATTCTAATCATTTTTGTGTGTTTTTTTGTTTGTGCAATGGGGAGCAGCACTCGAGGTAAGAGAAAAGGTAAAAGGAAACTTACAACAAATCAAATTGAAGCATATAGAGCAAAATATAGAGAAAGTGATAGGAAATGAAGACAAGGTATGCAAAATATTCAAATTGAAGCTTCTTTTGAACCATTAAATGTTAATTCAAGTGAAGATGAGATAGGAATTTAAAATATTGAACATCATATTCAAATTGAAAATGAAAACATTGAAATTGAAAATGAAAATGTGAACAACATTGAGAATGAAAATGTTGTTGAAAATGTTATTCAAAATGAAATTGTTATTGAAAATGTTGAAAATGAAAATGTGGTTGAAAATGAAATTGTTTTTAACAATGAAAATGTTGTTCAAAATGAAATTGTAATTGATAATGTTGAAAATAAAAATGTGGTTGAAAATGAAAATGTTGAAAATGAACCTTATGCAACTTTCTATTGTGACAATATATATTTCTCATTTGAATTATATTGCGATGTTCCTAGCATGATAGATCATGGACTTGCTGCAACAATAGCCAACTTTGATACTTTGGGAGAGGTATGCGAGAGATTAGAATAATATAGATTGGTTATTCTAAACATTTGTTATAGTTTGCATTACCATTTCATCATCAATTAGGTCATTTAAAATAATATAGATTTGTTATTCTAAGCATCTTTTCTATTGTACGTAGTTTTACTGCTACCTTAATGGTTTGTATAGGTGGTTCACTCTAGAACGCAACATGCTATTCTTGTGGAAGAGTGTGCCGACCACGAAGGTAATGTGAGCTCTATTTCCTTTCCCTATTGGGAAATGACTATGTATTAGGCTTGTTTGTTGTATGCCTATGTGGCATTTTGTAAATCCTATATTTGATAGCAATTATTGAATAATAATATTATGCATATTTTGTACACTTTATGTGTATTCAAGTGTATACTTTACAACTTATGTGTGTACTTTATCACTTATGAGTATTGCTATGTATACTTTATGACTTATATGTTTTAAAGCGTATACTTTCAATTCATGTGTGTAGTTCACGACTTAAGTGCATTTGAGTAAATGAATCACTTTTTCACTTATTGACAAGGAACAAAACAAACCCTAAACCCCTTTGCACCTTTACATTGCATCCATCTGACCCTTTTTCCATCAACTAAAAACTCATCACCGTGGGAAAAAAACATCCGAGATAGAAAAAATGGAGAGAAGTTATTGTAGAGGATTCCAACACAATCCCATAGCCTTAGACCAAGATTCTGTAGGAATCACGATTTTTGAGAAATAGAAATTCAAAGATTACTGTCTTTTAGCACTTTGGACTCTTAAGGGAAATCACTGGTCCAATGTAGCTCAGAGTGATTTGACGTATTTGGGTGCAAAAGGGGACCATCCCTAGTGTAAACATACCCATCCGGATGTGCTAGAATAGTTTGTTTGGTCCTACGAGTTGCAGAACGAAAGATGCACCACTTTGCAAATTTACATTGCTTGCATCTAACAACTTTTTCATCAACTGAAAACTCATCACCACGGGAAAACACCTTCGAGATAGAAAAAAATAAAAGAGGTTATTGTAGAGGGTCTCAACATAATCCCATAGCCTCAAACAGAGAGTCTATAGGCATCATGGTTTCTAAGAAATAGCCCTTCAAAGATTGTTGTCTTTTAGCACTTTGGACTCTTAAGGGAAATCGTCGGTCTAATGTAGCTCAGAGTGATTCAACATATTTGGGTGAAGAAAAGGACCATCCCTAGCATAAATGTACCCATATGAATGTTTTGGAAAATTCCATTTAGTCCTACGAGTTGCAGAACGAAAGTTGCAACACTTTGCAACATTACACTACATGCATTTGACAACTTTTTCCTCAACTGAAAACTTGTCACTGTAGGAAAATGCCTCAGAGATAGAAAAAATAGAGAGAGATTATTGTAAAGGGTCTCAAAAAAATCCCATATCCTTAGATGAAGAGTGTGTAGGTGTCATAGTTTCTAGGAAATAAAGATTCAAAGATTACTGTCTTTTAGCACTTTGGACTTTTAAGGGAAATCGTCAGTCCAATGTAGCTCAAAGTGATTCAACATATTTGGATGCAAAAGAGGACTATCCCTAACATAAACGTACCCATGTAGATGTTTTGGAATAGCCCATTTGGTCCTACGAGTTGTAGAATGAAAGTTGCACCACTTTGCAATATTACACTGCTTGCATTTGACAACTTTTTTCTCAATTAAAAACTTGTCACCACGGGAAAATACCTTTGAGATAGAAAAAAATGAGAGAGGTTATTGTAGAGAGTCTCAACATGATCCTATAGCCTCAGACGAAGAGTCTGTAGGAATCACAGTTTCCAAGAAACAAAGATTCAAAGATTATTGCCTTTTAGCACTTTTGACTCTTAAGGGAAATCACCGGTCCAATGTAGCTCGAAGTGATTCGACATATTTGGGTGAAAAATATCACCATCCCTAGCATAAACGTACCCATCCAAATATGTTGGAATATTTTGTTTGGTCCTACTATTTGCATAACAAAAGTTGCACCACTTTGTAACATTACACTGCTTGCATTTGACAACTTTTTCCTCAACTGAAAACTCATCACCGAGGGAAAATGCCTCCAAGATAGAAAAAAACGAGAGAGGTTATTGTAGAGGGTCTCAAAAAAATCCTATAGCCTTAGATAGACTATCTATAGGAATCATGGTTTTTGAGAAATAGCCCTTCAAAGATTGCTGCCTTTTAGCACTTCAAAATCTTAAGGGAAATCATCGGTCTAATGTAGCTCGAAGTGATTCGGTGTATTTGGGTGAAAAAGAGGACCACTCCTAGTGTAAACGTATCCATCTAGACATGTTGGAACAACCCATTTGGTCTTACGAGTTGCAGAACGAAAGTTACACCACTTTACAACTTTACACTGCTTGTATCTGACAACTTTTTCTTCAACTAAAAACTTGTCACCACGGGAAAATGAATCCGAGATAGAAAAAACCGAGAGAGGTTATTATAGAGGGTCTCAACACCCATAGCCTTAGATCAAGAATTTATAAGCGTCACAGTTTCTGAGTAGTAGCGCTTCAAAGATTGCTGCCTTTTAGCACTTTGGACTCTCAAGGGAAATCGTCTGTCCAATGTAGCTCAAAGTGATTTGGAGTATTTGGGTGCAAAAGAGGACCATCCATAGTATAAATGTACACTTTTGGATGTGTTGGAATAGTCTGTTTGTTCGTACGAGTTATAGAACTAAAGTTGCACCATTTTGCAACTTTACATTGCTTGCATCTGACAACTTTTTCTTCAATTGAAAAAATCCTCACCACAAGAAAACACCTCCGAGATAGAAAAATCTGCGAGAGCTTATTTTACAGGGTCCCAACATGATCCCATAGCCTTTGACAGAAAGTTTGCAGGCATCACGGTTTTCAAGAAATAACCCTTCAAAGATTGTTTCCTTTTAACACTTTGGACTCTTAAGGGAAACCACCAGTCTAATGTAGCTCAGAGTGATTTGACATATTTGGGTGCAAAAGAGGACCATCACTATCATAAGCGTACCCATCCAAACGTGTTGGAACAATCTGTTTGGTCCTACGAGTTGTAGAAAAAAAGTTGCACCACTTTGTAACTTACACTGCTTGTCAAAATTGTAACTTTATTATCAAATGATGGAAGTTCAAGAGTCATCTTGTTGTTGTTCATTGGAAAATAGTTGGAAGTTGTTTGTTCATGACCCAATTAGGTAGGAATTAGATGTTAGAAGGGTTTGGGAGAGTAGGGGAGGTCAATCGAGGTTTGGGTATGATGCCCTAGATGTGAGAAGTGTGGTTTTTGAGTGAAATTGGGAGGTTTAAGGGTGTTAGTGATTGAAATTTGTTGGGGCAGAAATTTATAAAGGTGTATTAAGCATATGCATACTTCTATAAATGTGTTTGAGGTGTTGTTTGAGTGAAATAAGTGTGGAAATGCATACTTTCAATTAACCCCCTTATAATCTAGGCAAAATGAGGGTTATATGATTAACTGACTTAGATGGTGTTTACAAGGATGATAGTTGTGGAATTTGGATGTTTATAGCTTGGTGAGATACTATCCAAAGGGATTTTGGAAGGGTAGCAGTTTTAAAGAGGAGTTGTTTTACAAATTTGGGCTAATTGGAGCCTTGTTTGGCGTAATAGTTCAATTTCAGTGGGGTTGTTCCAAAACAAGCACATTAGGTTTTGACATATGTTAAAGAGAAGGGTAATGGGTGTCTTTCACAACCTTTTGTTTTGTGGGTTTGAGTTGATTTTTTGAAGATATTGATTCTTACTCAAGATGGTTTTATACCTTTTACATGTTATTATGTTTCAATGAACATTAAGTGACATTGATTTTTATCCAGATGGTTATATTACTTTCAAATTAACACTGTAACATGAAATGCATTTCATTAATTTGTATCAATTTTTCTTTAATTTTAACTTCTTTTGAAATAAAAATCAGTTGCACACTTCATTACATGAGTTTAAAACACAAAATAATGTCAAATGTAAATTCATTCAACAGATCTTGAAATCATGGGTATTCTCAAAATGAGTGTTTGATAAAATTGTATTGGTAGACATGTATGAAAAATGTGGTACAATAGAAAAGGCAATTCATTTTTTGAAAACTCTCCTCACAGAAATGAATGGATTACCAATTGTAATTTATAAGTTCTATTAAAATGTTATTTCGTTAATCTATAACATACATTATCAATCATAACTTTAAACAATTCTAAGATAATTATACATTCCATTTTGAAAATTCAAAGTAAAGAGACATGCACACGAGGAACAAATTAGATCGAATATCAATTCTTATATATCAAACTGTATAATAATTGTGTTTGTGCATATACAAATTTGGCATATGCCTACTTAGAACGAGTTGTACAAATTGTGGCATATATGCCATTTCAAGATCTATCAAACCCTAAGTACATGTCAATCTATATCATATCCTAATCATATGTCAGACCATCAAAATCAAGCCTCCTCGAAGAAGTTAGATTCTCTGCAGTTTCCTGCACAATAACATTTCAAACTACAAATTAGATTATGTGAATGGTTGACAAGATATACTAGTAAATAGAAACTTATATACCATAATTTATAAATTACAAATTTAACATCAAAATTAGTATACATGTACTATATTATATCAATAATGTAATTCTTGTTTACCTCAAATCTTGCTCTCTTTTTTGCAAGACGTTTTGCATATGATTGTCCCTTAGGATGACTAGGAGTCCTTGTATCAAGTAATGGTCTCTCACTCATCACAATGTTGAGTCGAACAAAGGACTATAGAAGATAAAATAAAAATGATACAAATTAAAATATAATTGTTGAGAAATAATCATATCTACGAATCAAATATCTACTCCTATATAAACGTAAATGATCCACAATATAAAATAAACACATACTTGTTGTGATGCTATGACACTAGATGGGATCATAGTGGATGGATCAGCTAAGATGGTTTTTTGTAAAAAAAATGAAAAGAATGTAAATGCACATGCACATATAATCATAATTTCGACAATAAAAAAGATATATATCTATTGTGCAACTTCATCCAATGGGTTAGACTTGGTTAACAAGGCTGTATAAGAACCAAGTTGCTGCATAAAAAGACAAGATTACATTAGACTATCAAAATATGTAGTACATGTATTTAAACATAATATATTTCAAAGATTAACATCTAAAATAATAATTTAAATTATTTACTGTGTATTGATTGTCTAAGGAAATTGAAATGGCAATAAGTGTAGCCTGTGACACTTTCAACAATTGCTTCTCTGTCAACAACTGTTAAATATTCCAGCACATAAACATATATTATTACAAATATCCCTCATAAAATATGAAAGAATTTACATAAAACACACTATGAAATTGCTTTAAGACTTACTGGTCCTCCCATATCATCCTTGGTAGTCGATGTCTCTCCTATAAATACTCCACTCTATGTTCTATCAACTCCTACATCTGACATATCATGAACCTCAAAGTCAGATGTGTCTATGGGAGCCTTAGTGGACCGTGAGAGAGTGCCAAAACATAAATTGTTGCACATCATGCAATGATGAGGCACACAAATATGTCCCAAAGAGGATAGTGTACTAGTGGGAGTTGATGGTTGTGTACCAATGGGAGCTACTGCATGAGCTAGTGCAACACCATCATGCTAGGATGTATTAGGTGGAGCACCACCATGATGGGATGCTCTGTCAAATGGTTGTACAACATGATGGCTTTGTCTCACCAAATGATCACTCAATGAATGTAATGCATAAATGCTCAAATTCCCTGCATCTACAACAATCTCAGGGTAAGGTAGTAGAGTCGAAGCAGTAATAGGTAGAGGAGGATGAACTAGGGTGACTTAGCATGCCCTAGGTCTATCCTATGGCATCCCTCTACCAACAACCTAGAAATATCGCATGTCAAAGTAATTGACATGTTTCCCTAGCACAAAGTCAGCATATAATTTTTACAGGAAATATTGAGGGACATCAAGATTGTTGTTGGGTGGTTTATCGAAAACCATCCACCAACATCTCCAAAAATTATCTAATATTCCTTTATGGGTGCAACATTTAATTAAAATTTTTAGTTTTCACACATTAATAGGATGTCCAATTCTTTGATCTATGAATAACTGGGCTAATTGGGCTTTTTCAATATCAAGAGCCTTCACCTCATCATACGATAACCCATCAACATAAAATTGTCTTTGTTTCTCTCACCACTGTGCAAATCTATTATGCTGAGTTGCCAAAGTTTGAACATTTACAATGATTATTTCCAAAGTGTTTTTCATATCTGATAGTTCATCGAGTGTCTCATAGATTTGACATACTTTTCTTAATTGATCTAAATTTTTATAAATAGACTTGTGTATTGTTGGCACATTTTCATTCAAAAACAATGGTTGTGGTAGAGGATTTGGAGGGTATTCATTTTGTGCGGGGTAAGGATTTTCATTTTGATCCATTTTTAACCTGTTAATTGATAATTTTTAAAAAAATTAACAATGGTTTTAATCTAATAAAAAATCTATCAAATATATCCTATTTCTGACTAAAATTCAAAAAAAAAGAAGAAAAATGAATATAAATTGAATAAAAATTGAAAAAATCAAACACACGTTACAGATTTGATGATTTTTTTTCCAATTTGACCTCTCCCAAATAGATATCCGAATCACACTTTAAAAACCCACATGCACACACTGTAGAAATATAGCTCTCGGGTTTTTTTTGGTCTGTTTATAACATAGGAAACAAATATCCACTTATAACGGATATTCATTTCTTGATTTACAACCTTTTTAAATAAATGGTCGGGTCTGGGACCCAACCATAGTGGTTTTTTTGAAATATCTATTATTTAATATAATATATATTATAATATAATATGTATTATATATATATATATATTAGAGTACAGGAATCAGGTAGCACGACCCCCTATAAACTGCAGTGTGCCTAGTAAAATTTTTAATGTGACTGGCGACGCTAGCATGGCATGCCTTCCGGTACCATGGGGTTGGGGGAGATTAGACCTCATGACCAACCTCCTGCAACAGGAAAGATTTAGACAACTGAGCTAGGCCCTTGCCCATAATATGCATTATAATATAATATAATATAATATATATTAATTTTAATATAATACATATATTATATTACAAATAATATAATACGTATTATTATATATAATATATTATATTATTTATAATATAATATATATTATATATTAGAATAATATCAATATAATATAATATAATATAATATAATATTATTATATTATATAATATATATATAATTAGTATAATATAATATAATATAATATAATATAATATATTATAATATAATATACTATAATATATTATAATATAATATAATATAATATAATATATTATAATATAATATAATATAATATAATATAATATAATATAATATAATATATTATAATATATATAATATAATATAATATAATATAATATAATATAATATAATATAATATGATCTCTTAGGTTTTTTTTTATTATAACACAAAGAAAAGTTATTTGTTTATAACGAATATCCATACATTTTTTATTTACAAACTTTTTAATAAAATGGTCGGGTCTGAACCCGACCATATTTAACTGCACCTATTTTTTTTTGAAATATTTAATATTTAATATAATATAATATATATTATAATATAATATAATATATTATATTATATTATATTATATTATATTATATTATATTATAATATAATATAATATTATATAATATTATTTCTCAGGTTTTTTTAATTAAAACACAAAGAATGTATATCCATTATATAAAATATAATAATTGGTCGGGTCAGACCCGATGCAATTATAAACACTGCTTTAAACAAAATGAATATTTGTTTCATATTAGATATTTGTAAATTGTAACAGATATCCATTTTGGTTCGGTATTACCAAACCAAAATGGATATTGTACTTGGGCCTGCAAAAATTCAAAGGCATGAATTTTTAATTTTTAGACGTGTTAAAAACACTTTTTGGACCCCCATGATCTTGCATAGACCCATATAGGGATATAAAGGAGAGATAAGAGATAAATATAACTTGGAAATGATAGAGAGGGTGAGAGAGACAAAGATAAAGACAAAGATGTATAGACAAAGAGAGATAAATATATAAAGGAAGAAATGGAAGGAGAGAGGAAGATGGAGAGAGAGAGAGATAGAAAGAGGGAGACAATGAAATAGAGGGATATGGAGAGAGAAATATAACTATATAAGAAGTGATATATAGAGAGGAAGAGAAGGATATATATATATATAGAGAGAGAGAGAGAGTGTTGGGGGGAAAGAGAGAGATAAAGGAGGTGATAGAGACAATTAGCAGAGAGAGGGAGAGAGATAGAGAGAGGGGTAGAGATAGAGATAGAGATAGAGATAGAGATATATATAGAGAGGGAGAAACAATGAGTTTTTATGTATGAGTGAAAGAGATATAGAGATAAAGATAGGGAAGGCAAAACAATGATTGTGTGTATTGGAGTGAGATATTGAGATAGATATAGGGAGAGGGAGAGATATATATAAATAGCTAGAGAGGGAGGGAGGGAGATATATGTATAGAAAGAGGGATATTATATATATACAGTGGGAAAGATAGAGGGGAAAGAGAGAAAGAGATCTAAGGAGAGGTGAGGAGATAGAGATAGAGAGGAAGATATAGATGGAGATGGAGATGGAAATAGAGAGAGAGAGGGAGAGAGATAAATAAAGATAGAAAGAGGGGGATACAAAGAGAGACATGGAGAATGAGAGAGGGAGAGATGGAGGGATAGAAAGATAGAGATTGGAAGTTATATAAAGAGAGATCTGGGTATGTGTAGGATCAACATGGAAAAATAGGCCCTTAAGTGGCGATAAAATTCAAAAAAATTAGACTTAAGCAACTTGATGTAAAAATTTGAATAAGTTATCTATATTATTTCAAAAATATGTAAGAATAGAATCTTTAGCAAATTGAATGTAGTTTCTAAACTAGCAGGTTTATTTTAAAAAAAAATATTTGGTGAAAATTTGAAATTTCAGTGCAGTAGCACTTAAATTTCAAGGAAAAAATAAGTAGGTGTCTGTCTAACCACCCTAACTACAATAAAATGATAATATTTTTTTATAATATTTTAGATATAAGTAGAGGAATCATGTCTTAATGTGATGCATATTTTTTTGTAATTTTTTTCCAAGTAAATAATTAATTATCAATTTTTTATTACAAATTTTAAAAAATATAAAAACTTCTATGTATGACCACCTTAACTTTGTCAAAACTTCATGAAATTCATTTTTTTAATCCTATAGTATGTGAAACATAGAATGTGACTCATGTTTTGGATTCAAAAAATTTGATACCGTTTGAAAGCTATAGATGTTTTTCAATCAACCTATCAATTAGGACTTTAGTCATAATTCAAATAGAAAATGAATAATAATTATTTAATAAATTTAAAGTAAAACACAATTTATATTGGTGGAAAGCTGAGAATATCCTTTAAAAACCTTTTTCATTTCATCAATTTTGGGTAAAGAAAAAGTCATCAGCTACATACCCTACACATATCCATCATATCACCATTTTTTGGCCCATCATGATCTTGCACATACCCATCTAGAGAGAGGGAGATATCTAGATAGAGGTAGGGAGAGGTATATATGGGGAGATATATATAGAGAGATATATGGTAAGAGAAAATATATCTCTTTATATCTCTATCTCCCTCTCTATCTTTATGTTTATTATTATCTCTTAATCTCTCTCTTCCCCTCTCTCCCCTATTTGTCTCTATATTTTTCTTCCCTTCTCTCTTCCTCTATCTATATTTCTCTCATTTCTTCTTTTTGTCTATTTCCCTCTCCCCATCTTTCCCCCTTTACTATTAATTACTATCCCTATTTATCTCCCCCCTTTCCCTCTTTATCTCTTGATCTCTCAACCTCTATATATATCTTTGTCTCCTATTTCTCTTTATCTCCTAGTCTCTCTTTTTATGTGACTATATCTATCTATATTTCTCCTCTTCTCTCTTTTCCTCTCTTTATTTATCTCTCTTCCTATCTCTATCTCTTTGTCTCTTCATATAAATATTATTTATATCTATACCTGTATTTTTGTATCTCTACCTCTCTTTTTATCTCTATGTATCTCTTTGTCTCCCTCTCTATTTCTCTATTTCTCTTTATTTTATCTCTTTCTCTCTCTAACTACTTTCCTCCTAAGAGTGCAATGGGTACACTGAAGAGGTTTTAAAAGTGAATTATCATATCCTTAATCAAATGGCATGTTACTCTAAGCATATTAACTCCCTAGGGATGTGTTATCCTTGGATTGTTGCATGAAATGACTAATCAAAAGTTACCTTCTCTCTCTCACTCTATAAATTTTAATTTATATTTTAAGTTTGAAATTCATTTTATTATACAAATAATAAAAAAAATTCAAAATAGAATTATTATACAATGTTTAAAGTTTTAATAAGATAAATAATTATAAATTAAATTAATTCTAATAATTTTTAATTATTATTTGTAATTTCATAAAAAGACATAAATAAAAAATAAATTTCAAAATTAAATCTAAATTTAAAACAAATAAAATAAACTAAATGGAAAGTCAAAATATATCAAAATACAAATATTAATAAATATAATAATTTTGATAATTTAATAACAAATAATTTTATTTTTTTTGAATTGACGAGTACTACCTTTATGGGGGTAGCTCCCAATTCGACGAATAATGAGGTGCTTGTTGGTGGAAAATACACTCACTTTTCCATTTGTCTTCATTATTTATTGTGCCACTTAGGTTCATCTCTTATGCCTTAGTGGAATGTTTAGAGAAAACGTCAAGTTTTGGACTCTAGTTTTGAGAAAGAACTTTCCAGGGTTTGTATGGCATTATGAGTTTTAGGTTTTCATTGTGATTTAATGCCATGAGTATTTCTATATGAACCAAGATTCTAATCCATACAATAGACAACAAATAAACACATTAGAGGATTCAAATGCAATTAAGACCAAGGTTCCCCATAAAATCCATTTAACCATATTCAAAATAGAAATAAAACAAGAACACAATGAAATAAGATGAAAATAAGTTAAATCCTATTGAGAATATGAAAACTCTTGATCTTATGGGGGAGTTGGTGCCAATTTTATGTGGAAATTGTCCCTTTCCCAACTCCTATGCAAGCTTTGATGATTTGATGAAGATGTGATCCACTTTGTTGAAGATTGATGAGTGCTCCAAGATAAAAATCTGCATAACCTAGCTAGGATTGGATGAAATTGGATGAAAGTTGCTATGAATTTGAGTATAATAAGTTTACTCAAGTTGTGGATTCAAAATACAATAGAGGATCCCTCTATTTATAGAATGAAAAGTTCAAGGATTTCCCAAAATAGAGAAATAACACAATAAACAAACAACATTCAACATGAGCATCAAATCTCAAACCCTTTAGGAGAAGTGAATATCCTTGAACAAATTCACATGCTATTGCTTTCCCTTGGGATTTGTATCCTTAGAGGCTTCTAAGAATTTGAATTTCATCTCAATTTTCTCCTACTAAGGTCAACATTAGGAAACATTTTCCTTGATTTCCTCGATTTCCACATAATGCACTTTGTGGGATGAAAGAAAATTAGGACAATGGACATTCAGCTTGAAAACTAATTAAGAAGTGTTTGCGGTAAAAAGAATCCATTAAGAAAAGATTAAATCAATTGGACCCCACACGTGTGCTTGTGTATCTTTTGATCATACGGTTTTTATGCAAACATTGGTCTTTTGGTTTTGAACTACTCTCAGAGAAAAGCATGTTCTTCACTATCTTGGTCTTGTAAACAAGGTTCTCCTAGGTTCATTTAGGATCAAACCAAACACCTCATTTATCATCTCATCCCATAAAAAAACTTTAGAGATTTGGAAAAATCATTATATAGAATTGGGTACATCCTTAAACCAAATCAAAATCACTTTGTTTAATTAGTAGTATGGGAATGCATCCTTTCTCATACCTATAGTTAAATCAACATACCTTTGAACAAGTTTATCCTAAAGATCACATCCAACATCTTAGGGTTTACAAGTTAACTATCCAATCAAAACCAATACAAATCAAATCCTAAAGTATAACATTGATCCAAATATTCCTAAAAAATCAACACCCATATGGTGATCCCACAATAGCGGTTTACAATTTTTGGCCAAACTGGACACTGAAATAATTTTTTTAAACTAAATCTTCACTTTCAGGCACCTATAGCGGCTAAACCGTGAGGAATTTGAAGATGATGCAAACTAGAGTTTCATGATTTTTTTTTAGATTCTAAATATATTTTTTTCAAAATTT
>VDFB02287143.1:0-29184 GCA_007258455.2 Sequoia sempervirens
AGAAGGGAAAAAAAAGTTTGAGGGTTTAACACCATTGGAGGAGGAGAACAAGGAAATGTTGGGATTTAGGATTCGAGGTTACAACATGACATGTATGAGGATTAGGGGAAATTGGAAGTTCAATAATGAAAGGTCTTTATGAGGGAATAGAGTTAATTTAAGCTTTCAAGTGTAAAAGAAATGGGTACTAAGAACAAAGGAAGTTTGAAATTTCTACCCAACATGCTTTTACAAAGGGGATTGGAAAACTTTGGAGTTCAAAGGGGAGAAAAGGGAGGCACTCAGTTAAGGATGGTTAAAATTCCACCTTGAATGATAAAAAAAAATTGGTTTACCATAGGGAAGTTAGAGTTGGGTGGGAACACATGTTAGTGCGAACTATGAAACACTTAGACAATTTTCAACATAGGCAAGGGTGAGGTTTGAGAGGATGAATTTTTTGAGGATGGAGGAATTCCAAAGCATGATAGAGTATGTAATTTCCCCTTCTTTGTGATCACCTAAGTTCTTATTTTAGGCATAATAAGGGAATTCATTTATTTAATTATTTAATATTGTTTGGCAGGAAAAGCTAAAATTAAAAGGTAATATTAAGTGATTAATTAAATAAAGTTATAAAGCAACTTTTAAGTGAAATATTTAAAAAATAACTTTATTAAGTCACTTTATTATATTTGAGCGAGAATTTAAGTGGGAAATATAAAAGGCATTTGGAGGCTCATTTTCATTCATGCTTGGATTATTTGCTCACTTTTATTTGGAGAGCTTTCTGAAGCTATTTGGTATTGGGGTTGGAAACCCTAGGAAACAGTTTCGATAGTGAGACTAATCTACCCTAATTGGATTGTGGAGGAAGTCACTCAGGCTTTCTACAAGAGTGTTATTGCAATTTGTTGGGTCTCTTTCAGAGCCCAAATTGGATAAAAGCGATTTAATCAAAATGCATTGTGTAAGGGTTTGTATCTAAGTGAATATTTGCTTGTGGCTTGAGTTCTTCCTAAACTTATTGAGTTGCAATGAATCCCCATTATTTTGGCTATTCTTTCCTCATTAAGTTCATGGTTTCTATGAAACCCTAGTCACTGGTATATATGACCAAACTGTGCCAGGTCATGGTGAAAGGAGTAAGGTGTGAGTTTCTTCTAGGGTGGCATTTAGTTTCTTGAGAGAAGCAACCTTGTTTGGAGGCCTCTGTGCAAGCTTTGACAGGTCATTAACCCTTGTGATAAGTTCCTCAGGTGTCTCAGATAGTGCGTTGGTTTTTTGAGGCAAGGATAGCCATATAAGGGTTGATTTGTGATATTTTTGCTTGGTGTGAGACATTGGAGTCCAGTCGTAGCCTTCTTCTTGCACTTCAATAATGTATGTGCCTCCATTTGGATTGTTGAACCTATTTATGGCATTTTTGGAGTGTGTATGAATATGTATCTGCTGGTCGTGACATTCTTTGGTGGATTTCAGACATAGTATCATTTGCTACAAGTGTTTCAGTCTCTCTTCGACTCCCGGGTCTGAAAATTAATTTTTTTTGTTTGATAGATGATTGAAATGTTTAGTATGAACAATACTCTCCAATTTTGGGAAATGTTCTGTTGAAGTCTCATGTGAACTATTGTAAAAATCAATCATTTCTATGTTTAGAAAATTACTGTTATATCCCTCTGTAAGCTTCCTTCTAGTCCTGCACTTGTAACTGATACTAAGAGTCAATGTTAGAATTTTAATGCTTCTGCAATATCTGAACATTATCAATAAATTAAGGTCCATTGGAAAATCAAAAGTGCACTCTGTTATGTAGCATATCACTATTCAAATGTGGATGGTGTTCCCAGTAGGAAATTCTGAAACAGTTAATCAGTTCAGTGTTAACCATTCCATTAAAGTTATTTTATGTGCATTTTGAATGTTAAGTTTGATAAAATGTTTCATCTATCAAACTAAGAAAATTATCGAAAAACTCTACACCATTCAGAAATGCATTTTATAGAGTAAAGGGAAATGGACTTAGGTGGGATGGCATGGTAGGATAGGGAAGTTTGACATACCTAGAGTAATAAAGGGAAGCAAGGGGAAGCAAAAAACCATGCTAGGTAGGAAATCTTTGACAAATTCAACACTTGACACATACTTTAACCTTTCAAACTGCAAGCTAAACACTTACACATGCCTTGGAAATTTGGCAACTGCAACACAATATAAGCACATGTAAAAAATAATTAATGACACATGTAATTGGGACCACAATACTTCTTAGATCGATTATAAATGGGGGCCAAACATAGTCAAGACACCCAAAAGTGAAGGGAGCTCAAGAAAAACTATGGTGGTAAAATTGAGTCCCAACAAAATCCTTGAATAGAACATAAATAGATTGGCAACAATTAATTGTATCTCACCAATGATAGAAATCCCACTTGCAACAAGTTGTATAACTGTAAAAATCGATAGTAGTTCACAAAAGGTGGCACAAGGGTTGTTGTGCAGATTTGTTAATGATGGCATATGATAGAAGCAATGTTGTAACAACCACAATTGATTGGAAAGATTATGTATTTGTTAATAATGTTGGTAGTGACAAAGTTTGGCAACAAGCCTATGGAAAATATTTGAAAACCTTCACCAATGTTTGCAAGTTTCCTTAAATGTTGTATGATGGTAGCAAAAAGAAGTAAAATAGGTCTACAACCCTTGTCAATCAGAAATAATTGGCAAATCTAACCCTAAACTATAAAAATAAGCAATGTGAAGATGATATGGTGACAACACTACTAAAACGATTCAAAATCAATGCATCTAACCCTTTTATACAATAGTGCCACTATAGTGACTAAAAATTACTTCAAATCGTGAATCAATCTTCAAAAAATCAATACAATTTGTGATTTTTGGCTAAAACCACCTCTAATGGATAAGAGGGTTTTTGTCCTTAAATTTAAATATTGAACAGGGTTTTTGCCCTTTGGTTCTCCTACACTAAGGACTTTCATCCTTAACTCCAAATTGGAAAGAATAGTGAAATGAAAAATGTGGATGATTTTCTTTGAGGAAATGACTTTATTTTATAGTTTCCTTTTTCAGGCCATCCATTTGAATTTAATTTTCCCTCTAAGTTTTTAAAATAATTCATAAATTATATCAAATGTTGATTGAATTACATATTGAAGGAAGTGTTAAATTTTTTTAAAAAATATTGCATATTGACCCTATAACATTTCAATCACCCTTTTGAAAATAAAATGAATGTACTTAACTTAAAATATTATTATTTCCCTTATTTTATCTCTTAGCCTATCAGAAATAAAGAATAAGCTATGTGTCCTCTATATATTCCTTTAGTTTTTGAAAAGGAGACATGATAGTCTATGCTTCTTAGAATTGCTTGTCCTCAAGAAATTGTAGACTGGGATGTTCAAGTATGATGGTGCCAACATTATGAAGCATGTTGTAATGTTTGTAGAGTTTAGATTTTGTGCTTGTCAAGTGAAACAACTCCGGAAAAAAAAGCACTATGAGATCTCTTACCTCAGTCCAAAATATTTTTATGCAATGTAACCTAAAAAATTTGGCCACTTGAAGAGAAATGAAAGGTATGCATGATTGGTTATCTTATTCACAACAACATTAATGCAACTCTTTTTGTGTACCTTGGGGAGACTTGTGATGAGATTCATGATTATTTCTTTCTACATTTGACTTGGATTAGGCAAGAAATGCAACCAAGTCTCAATATGCTAATCTTTGGTTTGATGAATGATGCCTTCTCCCAAATGCTTGAATACACCCTCAAACCCTTGCAAGGCTAAGGGTTTCCTTATAAGAAAAATGAGTTCACCACTACACTTTTGCTACACTACTTTGATATCATTATGTGTTGGTGTCTCCAAATGAGCAACTTCTTGAATCCTTTTGTAGTGCTAATTTCTATCTCAATAGGAAAGGTGTCTCCAACATGTGTCTTTGTAGTGTCCCCAATTTGAGCTGAATTGATTTGTGATCTTTTAGTGCAATCCTCAAATCTCATATGTTGATTGGTAAAGAGAAAGGGGGACTTCAAAGTTCCTGGAGTGTGTTGGTTTGAGTTTGTTACATTGGTGGTTGTTGTTGCACCAAAAAATCGACCTGTCAATGCCCGATACAACCGCCAAATTTATACAAGATCCATAGGAGGCAGTTAAGCCATGTCACAAACCCAAGCATCATGTTGAACAAGAAGACCAAGGGACACACCATCTTGCAACAACCCCCCCAACACAAGCGAGGGGTTCAACTTGTAACCTTGGCTTTGATACCAATTGTTACATTGGTGGTTCCCGTTGCACCAAAATATTGACCTATCAATGCTCGATACAACTACCAGATTTATACAAGATCCACAGGAGGTGGTTAAGCCATGTCACGAACCCAAGTGTTGCATTGAACAAGAAGACCAAGGGACACACCATCTTGCAATAGAGTTTTCTTGGCATCTATTTGTGGCATTGATTTTAGTGGGTGTTATGGATCATAGTGATGCTTTCATAATTGTTTTTGGCCTCTTGGGATGTTCTCCAAACTTCTTGGAGAGCATGCATATTTTTTGTAATTCAAGTTGGCACTTGTCATTATCCCTTAGCTTCAATTACATCTTGACATGATCATAATTGGTTTCTGATGCCTTGACATTCGCAACATAGGTGGAGTATTTAAAATATACACTTAAGGATCTTTTGCATTTAATGAATTATTTAATTTGAGAAAGCAAAAAGAATTCAAAAAAGAAAAAAGCAAAAAAGTGCTTTTTTGGAAAAAAAACAAAAAAAAACGCTTTTTTGAAAAAGAAACAAAAAACTATAGGAGGTTTGGGGCTACCATTTCTCACATATTGAAGATTTATTACATTGTTATGCTACCAGATTGAATTTGTGTGTTCTTTCTAAAATATTTTGAGGATGAAAACCTTCATTTGATTTCTAGTTTCAAATTTGGAAGACAATCCCTAGCTATAGTTAGTGTGATTTCATTTAGGAATTACCATTGTGTCTCAACATAGTTTCTATTTTTGGGTTTTCATGATGGAGGCATTTGATGTCTTTTAATATGTAGATATTTTGGAGTGATTTGGTGTAGCTTTTGTAGATCGTGATGAATTTTTTATTTATTTTTAACTATCTTGTTGGATCGTACCACCTACAAACTTGGGCATGAGGTTTTGGGTGTGAATTTCCCTCTTTTCTTTGTCTTTTATGTGTTGATTGGTGGCATAAGAAGTACTTGTTGATGATGTTTCATGATTATAGGTGGACTTCATTGTTTGGAAGGTGTTTTAGGTGAATCTCCTATGGTTGTTTGACCTACAACAATGATATATCAAACCTGTAACAACTTAGTCTAGTCATTTCAGACTTGCTACATCACCTGCCAGAAGTTACACTTTGATTTCCATACTTGTCATGATCATACCAACATTAGCGTTTCAAGGCATATTGATTGGTTGTCCATTTTGGTGATTGTTCATGCTTCTGGAATTGAAATGGAGATGATAACTGCCACTATTATGACTAGTTAATATCAGTATCTAACCCACTTCATTTGATGATTAAAATGCTCATGAAATTAATGTTGTAGTGCTTTGGATGGTCTTGCCACCAAAGTCATTCTTTTTTGTACTTGATTTGTAATATTGGTTGGAAGTATTTCTAGTGAATATATTTTGGTTAATGTTGATACTTACCCCATTACACAAGTGGTTTGTAATCTCCCCCACTAGATAAGTGGCAAGAGATTTAATATTTACTTTAAGTTTTAAATAAGCTTTCCTACTAAAAATTAGATGTGCGATTGTAATTCATGTTGAATAGAAAGATGGTTGCTTTTTTAATTCTCATTGAATAAGCGGATGGTGCACCTTTTTGTTTTGCATACACATCCCATTGGAGGAGTGGTTTGGTTGGCTTTCCACTTGATGCTTCCTTTCAGCTCAGTTGATTTCAGTTTACTTGTAATCCTAACACCATATGCTCTCACCTTGCCCTTTTTTGGATTTGGAAGATCAAAAAGTGGAAAGGAAGTTGTTATGCATTTTGTTATAGTTGAGCTAATCCAAATTTCAGAAATAAAATAAAATTGAGGGCATTTATTATAGTGGTATCAAAGCCAAGCTATCTTGCTAGTCTGTTGGGAAGCTAACCCTTGTTGTAGATTTTCAATTGCATAGCATTGTTTCAGTAGTTGCTTGTGTTGAGTTCATCACTCCATCCAATTGTGACAAAGGAAAATTTAAATTTTTTTATACACCTTCCTATGAATCATGGAATTTGAATTTGATAAGAATATTTATAGGGAAGAAAAAAGACTTGACCACTTGCTTCTATCAAAGGGATCAATTACTAAGCACTTTGGCTACTGTGGAGAGTTGTTTCTTGAAGATAGATCATCTAGATTGTATGGAGTTGAATATTGTTGTGGCTTTGGAAATGAATGCATTGGTTAAGCCGAAGCTTATGAGATACGTAGATGAAAAAGTTAGAGTTGCAATTATTTCTTGCATTGGAGAATTTGCAAGAATTGTAGCTCCTAGAGTTTTTTACAATGATAACACAATGGAGTTTTTTTAGCTAATGGTAGAGGTTTTCCATGGTTTGAAATATACTATACATCCTTCTTCTTCCAAGAGAGTAAGAATTCTAGAAACTATTGCAAAGGTTAGATCTTGTGTGTTAATGATTGATCTTGACTATGATGATCTGATACTCCAAATATTCAAATATTTCTTTGTTGTTGTCAAAAAGATTCATGATGATAACATTATAACATCCATGCACAATCTTTTTCATTGTTGGTCAATGAGAGTGATAGCATTCTCTATCCACTCTTATCAATTATATTGTCTAAAGCGAGGAAGGATGACCCAAAATCCTTAACAGTTGCAAATTTGTTAGTTGAAATGGTTGTTAGTCAATGTAAAGATTAGTTGAAATCATATTTGATAGTGGAGCATGAGGAGGAGGAAGAGAAGCTCATAACAGAAATTTCTAAAGTAGAGCTAAAATGCAAGCAAGATGAACATTTCAAACCCTTTTATTTAGTGGAAAATGTGACATCTCTAGAGGCATATGTCGTGAAATCCCAAAATGAATCTATTGAAGGTGTTACTGATGTTAATGATGAAGTTGAGATAGCTAAGAAATTCATAACAACAATTAGTGATGAACCCATGTATCATCCTAGTGATGACAATTCAAAAGTTGAGAGGGATGTTCCCATGTAGAAAGTGTTCAAGAATGTTTCCCAAACAAAATCAAGTGAGAAGGAGCTCCAAGATGATCCAGAAGGTAGCGAAGCCTATTCAAAAGTTGAAGAAGAAACACATGAGAAAATTGACTATTGATTTGGATCAAAGGCCTAGGGGGTTGCAAGAATTGAAGAATCAATTCTATATCATAGAAGAGAAAATGGTACAAGTCTTGACAAGATTTGATGGCACACACAAATTTATTGAAGATCTCATTTGGAAAGCCCAAGTTGAGAAGGGACAAAAAGGCATAGAGGAGGCTCCATTTTTGCAGATTTGCAAAAAGTACAAGATGCTTGGGAAACAATGAAATCAAATTTCCTACATTTGTTGTTAGATAGGGATCATAATCTCAAGTTTGTAAAAGAGACCCTTGATGCATTTAAAAAAACAAAAAAGTCGATGAGCTCATGTTTGACCTTAAATCAACTAAGAATTAACTAGAAAGTATCTAAGTGGCATTTTCTATAAGCAAAGAATAAACATGATATTTCAAAACAATTGAGGAAGAATGAGAATGAGCAAAGGGAAAAGGAAATCAACCAAGTAATTGATGAGCTTGATAGGCTCCAAGAATATTTTGGTTTAGAATAATTTCCTAAGTTTGTGAGAATAGATTTGGGACAACAAAAATATTTGTTGGAGCAAGAAGATAGAAATAGTTTTTAGTTGGTTGATAATCCACTTTTTGGGATGGATGCAAAGTCATCTTTGAGTTGGATGATGGGACACTTCTTGATTCTAATAACACAAGTGATGATAATTATAAGATATGGGATCTAGATGTGGTGTTCAATAATGAGGTGGTACCAGTTGATTTTCTCAAGGGACTACCCAAGATCATTGATGGCATCCAAATGAAGAGGGATTCTTCCCAAGATAGGTTTCTTAATTCGCATGAAACTTTAATTGGAGACCAGAGGTTTAATATTAATGATGTGCAAAATCATGTGATCAAGCACAATCAAATTCTTGTGGTTAATCTTCTTGGGAGACCTCTTAATGAAGTCTTGATGCATTTCCATGTTGATCTAATAGCAACTGATGTAGGTGTACCATGCAACCAATCACATATTGTTGGCAATTTAGAACTCTAGGAAAATATGTAAATTTTTTGTATTATTTTTGTTATTAAATATTTAAATGAAATACAAAGTGAGTTAAAATCTACACTACTATAATCAAAAATAAATTTCATAATTTAATTTGGGCATTAAATGGTCGATTGAGCAACAATAATTGAAAGATAATACCAAATAACTCTGAACCTCATATTTGATTGGAAAGACACCAATTAGTATTCAATTGAAACCTTTGGTAAAATGTTTAGATTCAAACCCTTAAACAAATATAATCATATCAGAATTAGATGATAGATCTTCCCTTAAACAACAATAACAAATCAGATTTTGATCATAAATCAAACCCCTCAAAAGTTTGTTCCAACTCAATATGCAAAGTAAATGGTATAGACCTATGAGTTAGGGTGGCGACTTAGGAAAAATGAATGAAAACGTGTATGTATGAGGCGATTGATGTGTATGGTCGAAGTGAATTAAAAAATTACTAAAAAAAAAAATACATAGGCCTTATAATGTCTCATTTAGAAGATTATCAAAAATAAAAAAGTACGAAGTGAATTTTAATAAGTACTTCAAAAAAATACATAGGCCTTATAATGTCTTATTTAGAGGATTGTCAAAAATAACATCTAAATTAATTTTTTTAAGTTTTGAAATGGTGAAATATCCCAAGTTTGTGTGCGAAAATTTTAATTTCACCAATTTACGTGCATAGGCATTCCATCAAACAGTTTGTTTGAATGTTGTTTTGGGCTTGTTTCGAGTTTTAATTAATGCTTGGTAAATGCTTAATAGGGAACTTCAGTTTTAATGGATTCCAAGCATTTCATTACAATGAATATATTTAACTTTCAAGCACGGAATGGTAAAAACCAAGAACTTCCATGATATGATATTTATTTCATAAATATAACAGCCATAACTAGAAATTAATACATAAACAATTTTGACCTGAATCCCAAAAAATATATTTTATATTATAAACTCCACATGTATGGATATCTTCCTCCCAATTGTAACTCATGGCGGGAGTCAACTTTGTGCTAGCTAACTTGAATAAATCATGCCAAAAGCATTGAGGAACTTGTTATCCCTGTAGTTGACTATATTCTTCGGTAGCATATGTAGCCTAAAAATATCTCTAAAGAATAGCTATGTTATTTGAGGTGCCTTATACTTTGTGGAGAGGGCGAAGAAATGAGCAAACTTGGTCAATCAATCAACAAATAAAAAGATGCAATCTTTGCCTTATACCTTCAATAGACCTGTAATTAAATCTACAGACACACTTTCCCATTTCTACTCTGGAATGGGAAATGGTTGAAGTAATTTAGCTGGAGAAGTGTTCTCTAACTTGTTCTTTTGATGGGTCATACACTCTCTCACATGTCATAAAGCATCTTCCTTAAGTCCTTTCCATGATCATCTATTCTTGATTTGACTGTAAGTCTTAAAGTACCCAAGATGTCTTGCTAATGGAGTATTGTGGATGACTCTCAAAATTTTCTCTTTAAGCTTTGACTAAGAACCAAATAAATTCAGACCTTTTAGTAAATGATATCACCTACTACTCTATATCTATCATCTTGTGTCTTCCCATCCAAGATCTCACATGCACCTGTGTTTTTGGAAGACTCCACCAAAAGGTGGGCCTTCCAATCAATTGAGATTTTCGCTAGAGACCACATAGAGGGTTTCTTGGAGAAAGCATCAACAAACACATTATTTTTCCCCTTGACATATTCTATGTCAAAATCATAAGCTTGCATCTTTTTGACCCACTTTTGTTGCCTTTCGTTAAAATATTTTTGCTCTAGAAAATACCTCAAGCTATTATGGTCAATCTTGACCACAAATCTCCCACCTACTAGATACTACCATCAAAGAAAGTGACAACATAGATGAACAAAGACTTCTTGCACTTAAATCAAATAGTGTAGTACCCCTCCATTCTCACCTGGGATGTGCAGGTAGTCTGGCTAAGGAATCAGAAGAGGAAGATGGGACAAGAGCTTCTAATGGTATTTTTTGTGAGTATGATATTACATTATGATTGCATTTAATTGGTGATGCTTTTATATAGATGCAGTATTAGGTGGTGATGCAGTGAATTAGTAATTGTTCATGATGATATGAGGTGATTTGTTAGTTTAGAAATGATTAATTTATCGATTATATTATATGTTTGGATAGATGTGATGAAGGACAGTGTAGCACCACTTTGTGGGTGCCCTACTACATGTGATTCCTTCTCACAATACAATGCTTTGATTTTATATACGTATGCACATGTACATGACTTCGTTTGTATGCAGGGATTGCAGGTACATAGTCTCAATTCCACCTGCTTCGGGACAGGAGCACCAATAACCCAATGGCATAATGTTGAAATAGAGATGACTTGGAAGTCATCCCGTCCCATGATGTCAAACTATCTTTTTGATTGGTATTGTACGATTTTGTAGTTGTCGTTATTATGGTTTGTGGTTGTGTTATGTTGTATTTTATTAATGTTGGTATTTTATATGTTATGATTTATTTTAATTTAAATGTTGGTGATGATTGTTGATTTTAATATTAAAATTAAATTGTATTTAAATATTAAATATTTTAAATGTCATATGTGTTTATTAAATGTTAATTAGATATTAAATTGTGTTTTATTATTTTAATTAATTATCTTGTTGAGGATAATTGTTAGAATAAATTATTTAAATTAATTAGATAATGTGCTTTGCAAGTAAAGTTGTAAAAACGAAATTAAAACAAAAAGTATTGAAAATAGAAAAAATAAATAAATAAAAGAATGAAAAAAGTTGTGAGAACGAATGAGAACTCAGATCTGACTAAAAGCTTGCTTTTAAAAATATAATTTCTTTTATTTATGATTTTTAAGAGCTTTTGAAAGAAATGGGTAATATCCTTTATTTTTAATTGGAATTTTTGGAGTTTTTTTTTACACACAGAGGATTATTGAGACAAAAAGTTGCATAAGTTAATTATTCTGTAGTTTTTGGGAGAAAGAAAGTTTTTTTTTTTCTTTCATTTGCTTGCATTAAGTTGGAGAGGTTTTCTGAATAAAGTATTGGATTTGAATTCGGGCACGAAATTATGGAGAGATGGATTCAAGCAAGAACGAGAAGCTCTGCATAGAGGCCATCAGATTCAAGCAGGCATCATCAGGTTCCACTTGTTTCCTCCTTCCTTTTTCTATTTCTGAGGAAAAAATAAAATAAAATAGTTAGATATGACTTGTGGGAGAAAAGAAAACTTTCTTTTTATTGAATAACAAATTTATGGAAGAAATTAAACCTGTGACTTTGAAAGAAAATAGAAAAGGGTGTTCTGTGTGTCTTAATTTGATTAAAAAAAAATAATAATGAAAAAAAAATCATTCTCTGGAACTAAGAAAAATGTTTAGAGTGGTTAGAACTTTTTGTTAGAAAATTATTTCCCTTCAAAATAAATTAAATTAAATATTTTGTTCTTATAGATTATTTTTCAATTTGTGTGGTCTTCTGTGCAAACGTTCATATATATATATATATATTTACCTATTTGTATATCAGAATTATAAATTATGTTGAAATTGCCTGTACTGGTGCATCGGCCAGCCAAAATCATGTTTTCATTTTTCAATGATAAATAAATTAAATTAAAAACAAATATAAACTGAAAATTGTGAATTTTGAAATGAATTAGTTTTACTTTTTTTTTTAAAGTCAAATTATATATTTTAAATGTTTTAAATGTTTATGGGGAGGGTTGAAGAGACAGTCGAAGCCGTACCCTTCCCCTCTTACCCCGGCAGTGTGGTACTACCACGACAGTCTTTATGACTGCTGTGCGCAGCAGTCATAAAGACTACTGCGTGCAGCAGTCAATAAGACTACTGCAGCCAGTCTATGACCGCCGGCCTTTGGGGTTGGTGTTTATAAAGTTTTATATATAAATATATATATAATGTGTGGGAATTTTTATTTAATAATTTATATAATTATATATATTTATATATATATAAATAGTTTATTTTTATTTAATATTTTCATAATTGTTATTAATATATATATATATAAATACAAAAGTATATGTGCCACTAATTTATCAGTTATTTTGATGAATAATTAATTTAAATAGGAAGTTAGTATTACCCCATGAATATATAGGCATAGGCATGTGTATACACTGATAGGGTCAGTTATATTTTCTTATATTGAAATATTGATTTGGAATGATCAGTAATTTGGAGAAAGTAGTTTAATTGATTTATTGAGAATTAATTAGATTTAATGTTGTAATCTTGTAAAGCTAATTTTGAGCTTTCTCTTCCTTTATGGTTTGTGTTTTGACTTTTATATCAATGTGGGAATCCCGTGGTAGTTTGGAAAACTTTGTCCCAGAGGCAGGTTTTATATCCTTTGATGTTTATACTTGTTTTATTATGCTTTGAATGTTACATGGTTTTAAGCATTAAATTTTTGGAAGGGTTGTACGAGAATTGTGGTCACTGTAGTTTGAGTTATCGCAAGATGGATTTGCCTCGCATGTCTTGTTTTGTGTTATATGTCTTATACTTGAAGGTACAACCCTTGCTGTATTTTGGTTTATGTTAGGGGGTCTTAGGGAGAGCTAAGCGATGACACTCTCCACTAGATACCGTTTTCCTTGTTTCTTGTTGCCTCTGGAATTGTATACTGATTTGTTGTTTCAGATGTGTATGGAATCATGTTCTATTTATGTGTTTCAGATTCTTTTGAGAATGGTTTATGAATGTTCTTTGGACTTGTTTAATTGTCTTTGCTTTGATTGATTGTGGCAAGTTTCTTATCTTTACCTTATTTCTTGACTCGTGAATGTTGTGGTCCATGTCATTGTAACCTTGAGTTGTAATTGTATTTGTACTATGTTGCTCATGGAGTCGGTTTGATAATCATGGTCGAGTTGACTTCCTTGTCACCTCTGAGCACGAGGGGTGAGTTATTCATAACTCACATGGTTGGGTAGAACGTGCTCCTCACCCTTTGGGTTCCCCTTGACATTCTTTGCATTTCTTCGTTTTGAATTACCAGTGTCCTCACAATGGTTTTTCATTTATTGTATATTATCCACACATGTTGAAAATTGTATAATTATTAAATCATGAGTTAAATTAATATTAGCATGATGACAAATAGTTGGATCTATTGTAATTTGTTAAAAGTGATTCATTATGATTTTATTATGTGATGTATTAATATTCTCGCTTTGGTTATTGGATATATTCTTATTCATGGTTTTATAATATTAATAGTTATGTTGTCATCTTTACTTTCATTGATTAGTTGTTTGCGAAGTAACCTATCTGCCCCAGAGAACTAGTGTGTAAGTTTTAATTGCTATGTAAATGTAATTAATGTTCGGATGCATGTTTACTTTATGTTATTTAAAAAAAAATTATTTGCTATGTGTGTGTTCTCTGGGGTTTGCACGACGGGTGTTACAAATAGTGATTAGTGATCACCATCAACTATTTCAATCCATAATTGAGTGACTTCCTCTTTCAAGCCAATATATGCATGAATAGCCAACTTAATGCATAGTTGATCAATGCCCAATCCATAGATGTATAGAGAATCATTGCACTTGAACCAAATAGTGGTTAGTGATCGCCACCAACTAGTTCAACCCATAGATGAGTGACTTCCTCCTTCAAGCCAATTCATGCATGAATAGCTTGCTCAATGCATACTCCATCAATACCAAATCCCTATACCAGTATCTAGCACCAACAACCCTTTGTCCTTTAGTCTGTTGCACCTATATAGACTTAGGGAAGTGTGGTCTCTTCACTCAATATGGATTCCAAGAGAAAACCTATTATAATGTGCAAGATGGTTCAACTTTCAAAGAAACTAATCAAACACCTAGCATGCCATTTCAATAAATAAAGGACAACTATCAACATTTTGGCACATTACAAAGTTAGTGGTTATTATGTTTTTTCTAACATATCATGAAAAATGTGTGGAGACACCCAAGGTGTAGGAACTCAAAATAAACTATGCCCTCAATGAATGTGCACACTGCAACAATCAACGTGTCTAAGAATTGGTGCACACAACTTCAATAGTCAACACACCTAAACAAATAAGTCTCAAAACAAAGAAACCAATGCATGAATCAAGAACCTGTGTGCAAAAAATAACAAAGAAAATAGAACAATGCATGAAACCAAAACTTGTGCACCAAACATATTTTGGGCGATTCAAGATTGGACAACCCTTGAGATGAATGTGCATCAAAGTTCAAGTGAGTTTGTGCACCCTAAGTCTCAACCCTGAGTTATCGGGTTCTTCTATTAAGGTACATGTATTACAAAATTCAATTCTATTACTAGTGCAAGTCCCAAATGGCCCCATGTTTAGTTGAGGTCTGTTGCCAATTACAAAGCTTCCTTAAACCCCCAATTGCATGATTTGCAAATATTTTTCTAGTGTCTAAACCTTAACTGCATGGTTTCATCATCATTGTTATTGTTACACCTATTGCACAATTTATAGTCCTTTGCCACTCATCTCAACTTTTGTTGCCTAATTTACTTTGTTCTACCAACAACTATAACAAGATTGCATGATTCCAAGTTCCTTGGCATCATCCAATAATCAAGTCACATAGTTAGTGGCTTGATGTCACTTAAACTAGCTTGTCATGCATTTTCACTACTTGACAACCTTTACACTTGGATTGTGTGGTTTAGATACTTTTGCCAACTTTGGAGCTTGAAACAAGCGACTTAGATTGCTATTTGCAGTTGAAAATGACAGTGATGGATCTAGAAAGGATGACCATATTATTGATATTATTATGTGGCTCATTATTAATATTATTGTCAAGTTGCTAGGTTATTTATTATTAATCAACTTATTATTTATTTATAGTTTATTAAGTAAAAAATTATTAACTTTTAATTTATTTATAATCTATTTAAATATATTACAAATAAAAAATAATATTTATATATATTAATTATTGTTATATAATTATTATAAATATTGTTTATAATTTTTAATGTTTTGTATATGTATATATATTGTACCATTAATACAGCTGTATCAAATCCTAGGAAAAAAATGCCATATTGTAAATCAAAACTTTGAACCCATACCCAAATCAGAACCTAAAACTTAAGTCTCAGCAGTGCATTATGGTCTATATATTAATTTGGGATTTAAGTGAAGAGACATAACCCTTTATTAAGATTGTAACTTTACTTAACTAATAGATTAGTTATCTTAATTAGTTATACAAAAATAGTAAAAATCAAGGGAACTTTAAACAATTAGATATAAAAATAAAAAGTATGGTTATTAAAAAAAATTTACAGTAGAGGTTAAAAGTCAAAAATAGCAATGAAGTTGAAATAAAACTTCTAATTGATTCCTTGTCAACTTTCTTGATAAGGAGCCAACATTATTGAAATCATAGTAACAAAATTCATTTACTGAGAAAATCAAGAAAAGATAAAGATTTTTTTTTAAATTCTAATTTAATAAGAGAAAAATTGGATTTTTGAAAAACATAGAAAAATGCAAAAAAGAGAGAAAAACTTACTATAATTTAAATTTAAAGGTATTTTAATAGCATAGAAATATACAAAAACATAAATGAAGTATTTGTATGAAATAATTTGAAGGCAAACATTTCCTACTCAATGCCCATAGTTTACAGTCTTTTATGAAAAGTAGGAACAAATCTCAGTTTCTTGCATTTATCAAGGTTAATATTTGTACAAATCCAATTTAGCATCTCTATGCAAATTTGCAAACTATAAAATTTTATTGTTTGAAAGATTTCTCAGGGTAGATCTCAAAACTTTGAGAAAATTCAAGAGAAAAAACCTTGGGAAACAAATTAATAGCAGCTTATTCTAGACTTTAAGCACTCCAATGAAATGGCTTTGCTAGTTATTGCAGAATTATACTCTATTACTTTGAATCAACAAGGTAGACATGTGAAAGCATTGAACACTGAATCGCAACATTTTATTAAACAAACAAAATAATCAGACTTTACAAATACCTTCAACAGTCACTGAAATTAGTTTTTTAAAAGTTGTTATTGTATCTTGCATTTGGATGGGTTTTCTTTCCCATACTCAAAGTCTGAACTTGCAGTCTGAATCAGTTGAGCTGAAGTCTGAAGGAGCAGCCATGAGAGTCATTGCTACTGCTTACAGGCACAAAAATGACAAGGTAAAATGTGTTCAATCAAACAAATGAAGCAAGAATACATGTAAAACCATATGCTGACTAAAAGTTGCTTGTTAAAGTAAAAAACAAAAAAAAATGAGCATAACCATGTTTTGGATGATTAAACTGTGTTTTTTAACAACTATTTGGGTAAAAGTCTGCAAAAAATCAGTGCAGGTGATTTATTCCTTAAACCTTGATTTTTAATAGGGAAAAATCATTAGAATATGCGATTCAAGTATTCTGCTCGAATGCATGCCCCACATGATCATCAACAAAAGCAAAGAGATAAAGACTTTTGTTATGGATAAGTTATGCAAGTGTATATGGGGTGAAGTGCTAGGGATAAAGAAGAAATACTATCTTGAGTTCAACCCCACATGATCATCAACAAAAGCTTACATAGGGGCTAGTATGTCACAAAGAGCCAAAATTCTTATTGCCCAATTAAGAACTAACTCTCATCAACTTTGAGGTGAAATAGGGCAATGAAAATGGCCTAAAGAAGCATGGGAAGAAAGGGTGTGTATTTTTGTGCTACTAGTGTAGTGGAATCATAAAAAACACTTTATTATGGAGTGTGATGCCTTTAGGAACATCAGGGACAAACATGCCAATATCTTAATAGCTATTTATGTTGACCTCGGTGGCATCTTTGGTTGGCATTGTGTCAAATAGGTATATGCAAGGTTTCAAGGTGATTGACATGTTCACAGGTATATGGCACACTTGGTATGGCACAATATATATTTGATCATGCACAGTGGCATTGACATCTTGGTAACATTATAAGCTTGATTCAGAGACATATTGCAACATTACTCTCTTGGCATAATTGTGAGGTAAAAACATTAAGATAATATACATATTCAGTTGCAAGTTCTATAAAGGTTTGCTATTGGACTATGTGGGAGAACATCTTCATGTGCATCCTTGTGTGGTCATGGTCAAAAGGCACATTATTATGTTTGATTTCATTTGGGTACTTAAATGATTTCATTGCATTATTGTTGGTTACAAGCAACTCATGACATAAGTGTAGTTCAATGTCAAAGGTCACGTAATGGACATTATAATTTTTGGCATTATTCATGCGAAATGATAAAGGGTAGAATGATTGTTGAAATTGTCAAAGAGATGATAGATATGGTCATAATCTGACACCAATTATTAAAGGTTTTTGGTGACATATGTTCATTTACATCATTGAGCATTATTAGATTTATGTTATTTGGGAAAATCATGACCAACATAGTGATTATTGGGGATATAATGATAATGTTTGATTTATAACACTGAAACAATAATTGTGCCCTAATTTACTTTCATTGTTGGCAAAACTCAAACTCATTCTGTCGTGATCAAGATAGGGTTTGCATAAGGCTGATAGTTTCAATTGAAAAGGTGAAATAGTGGCTGCAATTCATGGTTTCAATTCGGTTATTGGTTGCATGAGTATGTTTGAAATGTATTTGCTTTGACCTAGCAGTGGTCGACTTAGGGCATGGAACAATTTGCTTTTGTGGTGGTACAACGCTATAAAATGTAGTCTTCATCATTCGACTTCACCAGGTGATATATATTATTTGCTAAGATTGAATCATATTCTTCTTTTAGATTAACACTCTATTTAGTGATTGGGTGTAATGCAAGATCTTGGTCGAGTTTTTCTTGTTTTTGCATTTCGATACTTTCTAAAAGAAGAACATTAAGGGTTTTGTGTAACATAGATGTGGGTTTCTTGTTTAGACTTTACATATTGTTTTGTTCACGATATCGACCATGTATAAAGGTGTGGTTCATTTTTTATGATGTTGAATGTTGTTGCCAAATAGAGACATCACGATGACTCGACAGAGGTAGTTATGGAAACAATTATTGCAATCAGTTTTAAAAGTTATATATGAAAGTTTCGATGAAGACAGATGGTAGCATATGTGAATTTTTGTATACTTATATAAACAGTGGTTGATCGTTGTTTTAAGTTCAATGCTTTTTAATAGAGTTATTATGCTGGATGTGAAAACAAAATTGTGTGGTTGAAGTTTTGCAAACATGATGCAAAATAGTTTGTATTACTGATATATTTAATATTTTAGAGATTCCAGAATGAATCTTTAAGATATTAAATGTATTAGAATGAAAGTAATATATGATTTGAAGGGAAACCGAGAAACCCTTTGTATTTTACATTCTATGTTGTTTGTGATTAAATGGATTTTCCAGTGAGGCATTCTTGAAAAGCCAGTGAGGCATTGTTTTATTGCTAGTGAGGCATTTGAAATCTATCAGTGAGATAGTACTGCCAGTGAGGCATTTGAAATCTATTAGTAAGATAGTATTGCCAGTGAGGCATTTGAAATCTATCAGTAAGATAGTATTGCTAGTGAGGCATTGTAAACATGAAGTTTTTCAGGTTAAGCCATTGAGGCATCATTTCTGGAGTGGTTTGTCTACCCCTAGAGGGTTTTCCACTTGTCAAATTATTTGTCTTATGGTCTCATTGCTTTGATGTGATAATATTTCAAGACTATGATGATCTTTGGTTTGTTTTAATATTTCTTATTTCAGTTATTTAATGATTGCATTCAATTCATGAATGTATTTATCATTGAAATATTAAAAGCACAAATTATTCAATTCTTTTTTAAACCAAAAGTTAAAATTTGTTTAAGACACTGATTCACCCCCCCCTCTCAATGTCTCTTCACTCCAACAAGTGGTATCAGACCCACACCCTTGGATAAACAAGCCTAATCAACTTAAGGGTTGATAACTAGGACAACAGTGATTATTTTTATCATGGAAAGTCAAGACAATAACAATAGGCCTCCAATGTTTGATGGCACTGGTTTTTCCTACTAGAAATTTAGAATGGAAAAATATCTATCTTCTTTAGGCTTTGATGTTTTGGAAGCCATTAAGGTTGAAAACACTATTACTGCCCCCTCTACACCAAATGAAAAAAAGGCTTTTGGCTATGATGTAAAAGCAACAAATGCAATATGTTGCAGTCTAAATAATGACATTCTTGTAAAAATCATGGATTGCAAAACTGCTAAGGCAATATGGGATAGATTAGCCAAAATCTATGAAGGAGATGAAAAAGTGAGAGAAGCAAAACTCCAAACATATAGGGTTAAATTTGAAGCCCTAAAAATGGATGAAGAAGAAAAGATTGCTGACTATTTTCTTCGAGTTCAGGAAGTAGTGAGTTCTATAAGAGGTATAGGTAAGGAAATTGATGAACAAATTGTTTTCAAGAAAGTTCTTAGGTCCTTGACACATAAATATGATGCAAAAGTCTCATTTGTTGAGGATAAAGATATGAAAACTCTCTCTCTAGCTGAATTGCAAGGAATATTTACAACCTATGAAATGAGAATAGGTAGTGATGCTACCTCAAACAAAGAGGTTGCCTTTAAGGCAACAAAAAGGGAGTCTAATGCAAACTCAAACTATGAATTAGACAATGAGGATGAATATGTTTTGGTCAGTAAATTAAAAAGAGGTTCAGGGAGATATAAAGGAAAATTACCCTTTAAATGCTTCAACTGTGGGAAGGTAGGACACTATGCTTCTCAATGTCCTAACAATGACTCTGAGAGTGAAGAAGAAACATATAATAGGTAGGAAAAGAAAAAACAAACTTATTCTAAAAGGAAAAATGTCTTTAAAAAGAAAAGTCTGATGGCAGAAGTATCTGACAATGGTACAGATGCATCTATTGAGGAAGGAGATGAAACACTGTTTATGACAGTTATTAATCCAAGTCCAGATCATAATAAGGAGATTGATAATGTTATGAACAATGGCTCAAAAATAAAAGAACCAAATCAAGATCATAATAAAGAAATTGATAATGTTATGAACAATGGCTCAAAAATAAATGAATATCCTATGTTTAGAATACCTCAATTTGAAGGCACAAAATTTATTTTTTGGAAACGTAGGATGGAAACCTATTTATCCTCTTTAGGATTTAATGTGTGGGAAGCAGTTGAAAAAGGTTGTTCAGTATCTACAACATCTCCTCCTACACTAGATAATAAGAAGGCTCTTGAATACAATGTTAGGGCTATGGATGCTATCTTTAGTAGTTTGTCAAATGAAATTATTGCTAAGGTCATTTATTGCAAGGATGCAAAGGAGATTTGGAACAAAATGATTGAAATGTATCAAAATGATGAGTTGCAGGAAGGAATATCCTAAAAAATTGATACAAATTGTAGTAAACTAGAAAGTGAAGATTTTTTTGTTAACAAAGAGGAAGAAGTTGATCTTGAGAGTGAATTAAGCAGTTCCTTAAGAGACATTTAGAAACTCAAAGAGGAAGTTGTGGTAAAGAAGAATAACTTTTAGAAACAAATTGCTGACCTAAAACTTCAAATTGAAATACTAGAAGTTACAAAAGTGCAGTTAGAAATCAAAGAAAAAAAATGCTGCACTTTAGAGGCAAAAGTTGTTGACCTAAGGAAAGAACTTGATATGTGTGATAGCAGTAATAAATTGGTAGAACTTTTAGGTAAACAAAGACATTATAGCAATAAAACAGGTCTTGGTTTTACAGAAGGTCAATGCTCTTATTCTGATAGGTTCCAGCATAACAAGGCAGCAAAGAGTTACAAGTCCAAAACTTTTATTGATACTACTCAAACACAGTTGATTTGGAAACCAAAGAAAATCAATGAAAAGACAAAAGGTACAGTTAGTCAAGCAATTTTACATTCTAAGGTGAATAATGAATGGATATTGGATAGTGGGTGTTCACACCATATGATAGGTGACAAAAGTAACTTTATCAATTTTGAATATTGTGATGGCGGTTTAGTTTGGTTTGGAAATGATTATTGTATTCAGATAATTGGGAAAGGAACAGTTTCCTTGAATAATAACTTGTGTTTGTAGGATGTGTACTATGTAGAAGAACTCAAGCATAATCTTCTAAGCGTAACTCAAATATGTGATCAGGGTTTTTATGTTCTTTTTAATGCTCTAGGGTGTGAGATTAGAAAGAAAACAGGTGAAATTGTTGCTGCAAGTTCAAGAACTCAAGGGAATATTTATAATTTTCAAGAAACAAGATGTGTGAAAATGAGTGCTTAGTTGAGGGAGACAGTGAATGATCTTCCTCATATTTCTCATCATTAAATCATCTATATGTAGTTTCAAGGCGCATTTCAAGTTTATATATATATATATATATATATATATATATCCCTGTGATTAGTTTTGGATTCTATTGGTGTAGTTCTAATTAATAAAGTGATGATTCTATCGTTGAAGTTTTTGGGAAGGCTCAAAGGACAGTTTTGTTTTGGCATTTTTGTTTGAATAATATAGCATCTTTTGGGTTGTGATATGCCAGCATAATGAGCAAAAGGTGACAAATATTGTTTATGTGATCAGATCAGTTATGCTTTGTGAATTTTGAAGCAATAACTCTGCAAGATAGTGTCTTTGCCTTTTGTAAATTTCATACACTATTTGTCAGTACCTACAATGTTGTTCTATGTTACAACTTTAGGTGACAATGAGTTTACACATTTGCTTATACACTGTTTAGTCATGCTTCTTATTCTGATATGAAAGTGGTGCTAATTTATGTTGAAGATGACATTGCTTGAACTCAATGGTTTAGTATCTCATATTGTTCCATACAATGGCTATATGCATGTGATTCTTAGATTATATATTTAGTGTCTGTGCTCAATCCAGTGAGTAGCTAATGCTTACTTGATCAGTATTTTTGAAACATTAAGGACAGTATTAAAAAAGTGTGATCTTGTGTATTGTCAAGATTGTATGGTGAGTTTGTAGATGTCTTTAACAGTGGCAAAAACAAAAATCTCAACTTGTTAGATTGACAGTGCTCTATGAAACTCTTATGCAAAGTTTTTCCAAGAAGCAATTGATAAAGCAATTTGGCTATACTCTTTTATGTTCAGTTGTTATTCACATGCTATTACTATTTACATAGTGAATGTTGCTTGAAACTGAGTTTTTGATATGCTTACAGTGGTGTATACCTGATCTATTGTTCTTACTGCTAGGACACTGGTATTTTCGCTGTGTGACAACAAACATTTTTTGAAACAGGATCAGTTTGTGTTATGACTTCACATTGTCTTGCTCAGTGCTGGTAGGTATGCTATAAAGGTAAAAGGAAAAGCTTTTTTTTTTTTAATTCAGTATCATTGGTGACAAAGGTATGGAAAAGTTTTGGAAATCATTTGATATCAGTTTTATAGTTGCATTAAAGCAGGGTTTGAAACATGAAAGTACAGTATAGTGCATGTTGTTTTTAGGAGAAATCTTATTGTTGAAATGACAATGAAAGTTATAACAATTTTGGTTGTTTATTTGCAAGGTTTTAAGGCTTCTTGAAACAATCTTGTCTAAATGCTCTTAAAAGTATGCATGGTCTTAGGGAGAGACTTTATCTCTATTATACACCCCTGATTTAGCTAATCTTATGTATGCTTCTATGAATTTATGATGCATACTAGTATTATGATGATACACTACTATTGTTTTAGTAGTGTATAATCACTCTTATATGTTGCACCGTTTGTTTCCTTAAGCATCAGTTCAGATCATGATTGCATATGGTTCTTCTTAGTATTATCAGAGTTCATATTTGGTATGCTTCAGTGTTACATTTGTTAACCAGGATGATAGATATATCATCATGTTGCATATGGACAGGATTAATCAATCACAAGTTGAACGGCATCTTATTCTTTATGATGTTCAAAGGTTTCCTTGAGATATTTCATTCATGTTCAGTAAATTCCTCCAGTTCATGGGTTTAGGGGGAGCAAGGCTAATTGGTTCAAGGTAGTTGGTAAGATTGGCCACAATGTCTTAATATTCTCCTACTTTTGTTGATCTCAGTCTTTGGCATTGTTGTCAAAAGGGGGGGAAAATTGATGATTGATGGTTGCTTTATTTACAGTTGTGGTTATTTGATGACAAGGGTATTGATGGTTGTGGTTACATGATACAGGGGTACTAATGGTTGTGGCTACATGTTTGAACAGGGTTGACATGATCAGTTTGGATGTTTGAATAGGGTTGACATGATCAGTTTAAAAAATTAGTTTGTAAACAAGCATAGCTTTGGGTTATTTGACACCAATGCCAAAGGGGGAGTTTGTTGAACCTGGTGGCATCTTTGGTTGGAATTGTGTCAAATAGGTATATGCAAGGTTTCAAGGTGATTGACATGTTAACAGGTATATGGCACACTTGGTATGGAAAAATATGTATTTGATCATGCACATTGGCATTGACATCTTGGTAACATTATAAGCTTCATTCAGAGACATATATTGCAACATTACTCTCTTGGCATAATTGTAAGGTAAAAACATTAAGATAATATACATATTCAGTTGCAAGTTTTGTAAAGGTTTGCTATTGGACTATGTTGGAGAACATCTTCATGTGCATCCTTGTGTGGTCATGGTCAAAAGGCACAATATTATGTTTGATTTCATTTGGGTACTTAAATGGTTTCATTGCATTATAGTTGTTTACGGGCAACTCATGACATAAGTGTAGTTCAATGTCAAAGGTCACGTAATGGATATTATAATGTTTGGAATTATTCATGCGAAATGATAAAGGGTAGAATGATTATTGAAATTGTCAAAGAGATGATAGATATGGTCATAAGCTGACACCAATTATTAAAGGTTTTTGGTGACATATGTTCATTTACATCATTGAGCATTATTAGATTTATGTTATTTGGGAAAATCATGACCGACATAGTGATTATTGGGGATATAATGATAATGTTTGATTTATAACACCGAAACAATAATTGTGCCCTAATTTACTTTCATTGTTGGCAAAACTCAAACTCATTCTACTGTGATCAAGATAGGGTTCGCATAAGGCTGACAGTTTCGATTGAGAAGGTGAAATGGTGGCTGCAAGACATGGTTTCAATTCAGTTATTGGTTGCATGAGTATGTTTGAAATGTCTTTGCTTTGACCTAGCAATGGTTGACTTAGGGCATGGAACAATTTGTTTTTGTGGTGGTATAGTGCTACAAAATGTAGTCTTCAGCATTTGACTTCACCAGGTGATATCTATTATTTGCTAAGATTGAATTAGATTCTTCTTTTAGATTAACACTTTATTTAGCGATTGAGTGTAATGCAAGATCTTGGTTGAGTTTTTCTTGTTTTTGCATTTCAATACTTTCTAAAAGAAGAACATTAAGGGTTTTGTGTAACATAGATGTGGGTTTCTTGTTTAGACTTTACATATTGTTTTGTTCATGATATCAACCATGTATAAAGGTGTGGTTCATTGTTTATGATGTTGAATGTTGTTGCCAAAGAGAGACATCACGATGACTCGGCAAAGGTAGTTATGGAAACAATTATTGCAATCAGTTTTAAAAGTTAGATCTGAAAGTTTCAATGAAGATAGATGGCAACATATGTGAATTTTTGTATACTTATATAAACATTGGTTGATCAGTTTTTTATGTTTGATGCTTTTTAACAGAGTTATTATGTTGGATGTGAAAACAAAATTGTGTGATTGAAGTTTTGCAAACATGATGCAAAACAGTTTGTATTACTAATATATTTAATATTTTAGAGATTCCAGAATGAATCTTTAAGATATTAAATGTATTAGAATGAAAGTAATATATGATTTGAAGGGAAAAAGAGAAACCTTCTTTATTTTACATTCTATGTTGTTTGTGATTAAATGGATTTTCCAATGAGGCATTGTTTTATTGCCAGTGAGGCATTTGAAATCTATCAGTGAGATAGTATTGCCAGTGAGGCATTTGAAATCTATCAGTAAGATAGTATTGCTAGTGAGGCATTTGAAATCTATTAGTAAGATAGTATTTCTAGTGAGGCATTGTAAATAGAAAGTTTTTCAGATTAAGCCATTGAGGCATCATTTTTGGAGTGGTTTTTCTACCCCTAGAGGGTTTTCCACTCATCAAATTCTTTGTCTTATGGTCTCATTGCTTTGATGTGATAATATTTCAAGACTATGATGATCTTTGGTTTGCTTTAATATTTCTTATTTCAGTTATTTAATGATTGCATTCAATTCATGAATGTATTTATCATTGAAATATTAAAAACACAAATTATTCAATTCTTTTTTAAAGCAAAACTTAAAATTTGTTTAAGACACTAATTCACCCCCCCTCTTAGTGTCTTCTTCACTCCAATAGTTTCTTGGTATAGTTACTTCAGTGAGGGGACCGTTGAGAACTTTAGGGAGCTCATTATCACCTTGAATAGGAAAAAGATTGTAAAATCCCTAACCTAGATTTTGTGAAACAAATTCAATTTTTCTGATTTTAGTGAGCTAGCAATTTGTCAAACACTTTGTAATATGCTTACCAATGTGAATTTCTGAGAGTGGGAGTTATAGGACAGCTTGTTGCAATATTTAGATCATTAAACTTTCACCATTGCATATCAAATTATATGGATAAGAAACCGAAATTTAGTAAAACAGTTTGTTGCACTTCATTATCATTGGAAAGTGGAAACTAATATGATAACAATTGATAATGTTGATATAAATCAGAAATACACAAAATATTAGCAATTCAAGATATCCAACCTTTCAAACACCATATACAATGCAATGGATGATCCATAACCCTTGAAATGGCTAGGAAGAAATATAAAGTTGCAGAATTAAACAATCCTACAACAGCTACTCCTATGAACAACTCCAAATCACCCCCCAATGGGTGGCTAACTCCAAGGACTCCATAAATGAGTGTAGGAAGTGCTACCACACTTCCTAACAACATCCCATGTCTCAATGAAACCCCAACATAACCTTTCCAATGTGAAATATGTGACCATAAAAGGCAGTAGCCAGCCTTTGTTTATTCCAATGCCCCTCTAGCAAATTAAACCATGTTCATTCATCTAAATCTGCCTCATACTTGGATGCCTCCCTTCATCATCCCTTTCAAACTCTTCATTAAGCTTTTCATAAATTCTCAAACAATTTGTATTTGCTCACAAATATCAAAAATTATTTAAACTATCTATCTCACAAAAAGAATCCCTACAAAACCCTTATTTCATAACATGGCATCTTGACATAACTTTCCTGGCAAAACTTTGATCACAACAAAAAATTCAAAAATTATATTTTCAAAGTCTTCATTAATTTCATACCATAACGATTGAAGTTTCGATGCGAAATCCAAGTGACTCCACCAATCACCAGCTAGGAAGGAATATTCCACCACCAAAATTGATCTGGGTTTTCATCCTCCAAAGTTGAGATGAACCAAGTTCGATCTCCAGAACCATGAAGGTTTCAATCAAACAAATAGAATAAACTCAACATACCAAATGAGCTCTCGAGTCTCCTTTTTATAAGCTTTTTAGGGAAATTTCCATAAACTCCTTTTTTAAATTCACTTTATTAATTTATTAAACCCTTTAACTTCCAGCTAGAAGGTGTTGATCATGAGATCTTCTTGACAGCACTAAGCAAATTCCAAATCAAATTTAATGTGACGGTGGAAGCCCAGGGCAGACACATGATCTCTCAGCACGCTAGGTAGTAGCAAGGGGATGTTCAATTTGTGGTTGAAAGCGCAGGTCCTAACACAGAACAAGATGAGGATGATTCCACCTGTAGACCAGCTAATGGTAGCTAGCTCTTGTAGTCATCACAATGGTGATCTCCGAATGCAATTTCTGGAAACTATTAGTGGATGCCACAATGAGGGTCAGTCTTCACGAAGTTGGACTTGGTCACACATGGTAGGTGGGACGTCCCAGCCAGAAGTCTTCTTAAAAGCCTTGCATGATTTCTAGAAATATTGAAAATTTGAAAGAATGGAGGGCCCAATTATTGGAACTCCCATAATGCACACCATTTAAGACACAAAAACAAACCTTTTTAATGTCGAATGTTGTACATAATACTGTGTTAATTCTGATGTAAAGTCTGTTTAGATTGCAAAATCACAACTGTAAATGCAAGCTTATGTACAAGTTGTTTTGTTCCGGCGGATAGATAAGATTGCTAGGTTTTTAGGATGGTTTTTTTACAACTACAGAGCATTTATGTAGCGAAGTTGTAACATCATTTTGTTTTCTATATTATCAATACAAAAAAAACCTTTTAACTCCAAAAGTGATTTATTTTATTTTTAAAACATTTGTGGCATAATTTATTAAACCTTTTTAACTCCAAACATTGATTTATTTTATTTTTAAATCATTTTGTTCTCTTTCCAATAAGCTATAATACTAAGGGTTTGAATAATTATTTAATTAAAATGGCAACCTTAGTAGAATTAATTAAATATAGCTCAAAATTACACCAAATTAATAGAAAGGGTCAAAATGCACCGAAACTGAAAAATGACTACACAAGGGTGATCCTATGATGAAAGATGATAAACGGACCTGACCAGGTGACTTGCTAAAAATAGGCACTCCTCAAAGAATCTTGGAGCCCAAACCAAAAGACGGAAATAACATGTTAAAGCAGCTTATGACTCCTCTAAACCTCCTAAGCTCATTGGTAAAATCAATTTACCCATCTGAATATGCTGACACAAACCTAGAAAGTTAGCACCAATTGCAAAGCAGGAGAACATGAAAAAGAGAACATTACAAGGATTGAAATGAAAATTTTTAAAATGGCAAGGTTGGTTGTCCCATAGGCTAGTTTTAGCCACATGGATGTTAAAGTTAATTCATTTATTCATTCATTCTTGCAATTTTTTTAGGTGTTTTCTTCAGTGATTGAAATCATGTTCTTTCTCTGATATTAATTCCATTGCTTTTACAAGAACTGAAGATGACAAGGCTTGGTTGAGATGATTTGACTAAAACTTAACTTTTGCAACTGAAATCTTTTCCTTTCTGAAAGATAAGGCCCAAGAATGATAATGTTATACTGTCAATTTTAATTTAAAACTAAAATAATATTGCATCAACTTGATAAAATCTTTCTAGAATGATGGTCAAATGAAGTGAAATTTAAATATCGAATTCCAATATTTAAGAGTAAATTAAAATACCAAGGTGATGAATTCTTGAAATAAAAAAGCATAACAAAAATACTCTTTGATATTGTATCTAAAAAACAAGGAAAGATGCACCTTTGTAACTGCAATCAAACTCTTCTTGTGTGTCTTAGGTTTACTAAGATATCCTAGCAGCGGTGTGGTGATATTTCATGCCAAAAATTGCATAGGAGAAGGTGAAGCTATTAGATAAAGACCGGGCCTATGATTGGAACACCATTATTTGGGTTGAAAGTAGAGGTCCAAGGCTTCATGAATGACTCTGATTTGTTCATGAATCACGGACCTCCTTAAAATACAGCCTTCTCCAATTAGTGGCAAAGATCTCCAAGAAATAACCTTTGGCCATCATCAATCCACTGACAGATCCTGCTAGATTTTATTGTTTTTATAGCCAAGCCCTCGAAGATTGGGACCCAAAGTATTGAAAGATGCCCACCTTCATTCTTCCCCATACCTTTGTGCAAGAGACTAATAAGACTATATATAGCATCATCCTAATTTTCCACAAAGATGTCAATAGCTTTACCCTCTTGTGA
>VDFB02287144.1:0-36600 GCA_007258455.2 Sequoia sempervirens
TTATAAGTTTTATACATATTTATATATATAATGTGTGGGAATTTTTATTTAATAATTTATATAATTATATATATATATTTTTATATATACAAATAGTTTATTTTTATTTAATATTTTCATAATTGTTATTAATATATATATATATAAATACAAAAGTATATGTGCCACTAATTTATCAGTTATTTTGATGAATAATTAATTTAAATAGGAAGTTAGTATTACCCCATGAATATATAGGCATAGGCATGTGTATACACTGATAGGGTCAGTTATATTTTCTTATATTGAAATATTGATTTGGAATGATCAGTAATTTGGAGAAAGTAGTTTAATTGATTTATTGAGAATTAATTAGATTTAATGTTGTAATCTTGTAAAGCTAATTTTGAGCTTTCTCTTCCTTTATGGTTTGTGTTTTGACTTTTATATCAATGTGGGAATCCCGTGGTAGTTTGGAAAACTTTGTCCCAGAGGCAGGTTTTATATCCTTTGATGTTTATACTTGTTTTATTATGCTTTGAATGTTACATGGTTTTAAGCATTAAATTTTTGGAAGGGTTGTACGAGAATTGTGGTCACTGTAGTTTGAGTTATCGCAAGATGGATTTGCCTCGCATGTCTTGTTTTGTGTTATATGTCTTATACTTGAAGGTACAACCCTTGCTGTATTTTGGTTTATGTTAGGGGGTCTTAGGGAGAGCTAAGCGATGACACTCTCCACTAGATACCGTTTTCCTTGTTTCTTGTTGCCTCTGGAATTGTATACTGATTTGTTGTTTCAGATGTGTATGGAATCATGTTCTATTTATGTGTTTTGGTTGATTCTTTTGAGAATGATTTATGAATGTTCTTTGGACTTGTTTAATTGTCATTGCTTTGATTAATTGTGGCGAGTTTCTTATTTTTATCTTATTTCTTGACTCGTGAATTTGTGGTCTATGTCATTGTAACCTTGAGTTGTAATTGTATTTGTACTATGTTGTTCATGGAGTCGGTTTGACAATCATGGTTGAGTTAACTTCCTTGTCACCTCTGAGCATGGGGGGTGAGTTATTCATAATTCACATGGTTGGGTGGAACGTGCTCCACACCTGTTGGGTTCCCCATCAGCATTCTTTGTTTGCAGCATTCCTTCAGTTGGATTTTGTTCCAGTGGATCATTTGTAATTCAAATATTATTGTACTTCATATCATCCCACATGTTGGGGATTGTATTGTAATTCATTCATCAAATCATGTAATGTATTATTGATGTAATAGTTAGGTCAATTGTAACTTGTTAAAAGAGATTCATTATGATTGTATTGTGTGATGTATTAATATTCTCGCTCTTGGTTATTGGATGTATTCTTATTCATGGTTTATAGTATTAATAGTTATGTTGTTATCTTTTACTTTTGTTGTTAGTTGTTTGTGAAGTAACCTCACGTGCCCAGGCATTAGCGTTAAGAAGAAGTTGTTGTTACGTGCTATGTAAATGTAATTAATGTTCGGATGCATGTTTACTTTATGTTATTTAAAAAAAAATTATTTGCTATGTGTGTGTTCTCTGGGGTTTGCACGACGGGTGTTACAAATAGTGATTAGTGATCACCATCAACTATTTCAATCCATAATTGAGTGACTTCCTCTTTCAAGCCAATATATGCATGAATAGCCAACTTAATGCATAGTTGATCAATGCCCAATCCATAGATGTACAGAGAATCATTGCACTTGAACCAAATAGTGGTTAGTGATTGCCATCAACTAGTTCAACCCATAGATGAGTGACTTCCTCCTTCAAGCCAATTCATGCATGAATAGCTTGCTCAATGCATACTCCATCAATACCAAATCCCTATACCAGTATCTAGCACCAACAACCCTTTGTCCTTTAGTCTGTTGCACCTATATAGACTTAGGGAAGTGTGGTCTCTTCACTCAATATGGATTCCAAGAGAAAACCTATTATAATGTGCAAGATGGTTCAACTTTCAAAGCAACTAATCAAACACCTAGCATGCCATTTCAATAAATAAAGGACAACTATCAACATTTTGGCACATTACAAAGTTAGTGGTTATTATGTTTTTTCTAACATAACATGAAAAATGTGTGGAGACACCCAAGGTGTAGGAACTCAAAATAAATTGTGCCCTCAATGAATGTGCACACTGCAACAATCAACGTGTCTAAGAATTGGTGCACACAACTTCAATAGTCAACACACCTAAACAAATAAGTCTCAAAACAAAGAAACCAATGCATGAATCAAGAACCTATGTGCAAAAAATAACAAAGAAAATAGAACAATGCATGAAACCAAAACTTGTGCACCAAACATATTTTGGGCGATTCAAGATTGGACAACCCTTGAGATGAATGTGCATCAAAGTTCAAGTGAGTTTGTGCACCCTAAGTCTCAACCCTGAGTTATCGGGTTCTTCTATTAAGGTACATGTATTACAAAATTCAATTCTATTACTAGTGCAAGTCCCAAATGGCCCCATGTTTAGTTGAGGTCTGTTGCCAATTACAAAGCTTCCTTAAACCCCCAATTGCATGATTTGCAAATCTTTTTCTAGTGTCTAAACCTTAACTCCATGGTTTCATCATCATTGTTATTGTTACACCTATTGCACAATTTATAGTCCTTTGCCACTCATCTCAACTTTTGTTGCCTAATTTACTTTGTTCTACCAACAACTATAACAAGATTGCATGATTCCAAATTCCTTGGCATCATCCAATAATCAAGTCACATAGTTAGTGGCTTGATGTCACTTAAACTAGCTTGTCATGCATTTTCACTACTTGACAACCTTTACACTTGGATTGTGTGGTTTAGATACTTTTGCCAACTTTGGAGCTTGAAACGAGCGACTTAGATTGCTATTTGTAGTTGAAAATGACAATGACGGATCTAGAAAGGATGACCATATTATTGATATTATTATGTGGCTCATTATTAATATTATTGTCAAGTTGCTAGGTTATTTATTATTAATCAACTTATTATTTATTTATAGTTTATTAAGTAAAAAATTATTAACTTTTAATTTATTTATAATCTATTTAAATATATTACAAATAAAAAATAATATTTATATATATTAATTATTGTTATATAATTATTATAAATATTGTTTATAATTTTTAATGTTTTGTATATGTATATATATTGTACCATTAATACAGCTGTATCAAATCCTAGGAAAAAAATGCCATATTGTAAATCAAAACTTTGAACCCATACCCAAATCAGAACCTAAAACTTAAGTCTCAGCAGTGCATTATGGTCTATATATTAATTTGGGATTTAAGTGAAGAGACATAACCCTTTATTAAGATTGTAACTTTACTTAACTAATAGATTAGTTATCTTAATTAGTTATACAAAAATAGTAAAAATCAAGGGAACTTTAAACAATTAGATATAAAAATAAAAAGTATGGTTATTAAAAAAAAATTACAGTAGAGATTAAAAGTCAAAAATAGCAATGAAGTTGAAATAAAACTTCTAATTGATTCCTTGTCAACTTTCTTGATAAGGAGCCAACATTATTGAAATCATAGTAACAAAATTCATTTACTGAGAAAATCAAGAAAAGATAAAGATTTTTTTTTAAATTCTAATTTAATAAGAGAAAAATTGGATTTTTGAAAAACATAGAAAAATGCAAAAAAGAGAGAAAAACTTACTATAATTTAAATTTAAAGGTATTTTAATAGCATAGAAATATACAAAAACATAAATGAAGTATTTGTATGAAATAATTTGAAGGCAAACATTTCCTACTCAATGCCCATAGTTTACAGTCTTTTATGAAAAGTAGGAACAAATCTCAGTTTCTTGCATTTATCAAGGTTAATATTTGTACAAATCCAATTTAGCATCTCTATGCAAATTTGCAAACTATAAAATTTTATTGTTTGAAAGATTTCTCAGGGTAGATCTCAAAACTTTGAGAAAATTCAAGAGAAAAAACCTTGGGAAACAAATTAATAGCAGCTTATTCTAGACTTTAAGCACTCCAATGAAATGGCTTTGCTAGTTATTGCAGAATTATACTCTATTACTTTGAATCAACAAGGTAGACATGTGAAAGCATTGAACACTGAATCGCAACATTTTATTAAACAAACAAAATAATCAGACTTTACAAATACCTTCAACAGTCACTGAAATTAGTTTTTTAAAAGTTGTTATTGTATCTTGCATTTGGATGGGTTTTCTTTCCCATACTCAAAGTCTGAACTTGCAGTCTGAATCAGTTGAGCTGAAGTCTGAAGGAGCAGCCATGAGAGTCATTGCTACTGCTTACAGGCACAAAAATGACAAGGTAAAATGTGTTCAATCAAACAAATGAAGCAAGAATACATGTAAAACCATATGCTGACTAAAAGTTGCTTGTTAAAGTAAAAAACAAAAAAAAATGAGCATAACCATGTTTTGGATGATTAAACTGTGTTTTTTAACAACTATTTGGGTAAAAGTCTGCAAAAAATCAGTGCAGGTGATTTATTCCTTAAACCTTGATTTTTAATAGGGAAAAATCATTAGAATATGCGATTCAAGTATTCTGCTCGAATGCATGCCCCACATGATCATCAACAAAAGCAAAGAGATAAAGACTTTTGTTATGGATAAGTTATGCAAGTGTATATGGGGTGAAGTGCTAGGGATAAAGAAGAAATACTATCTTGAGTTCAACCCCACATGATCATCAACAAAAGCTTACATAGGGGCTAGTATGTCACAAAGAGCCAAAATTCTTATTGCCCAATTAAGAACTAACTCTCATCAACTTTGAGGTGAAATAGGGCAATGAAAATGGCCTAAAGAAGCATGGGAAGAAAGGGTGTGTATTTTTGTGCTACTAGTGTAGTGGAATCATAAAAAACACTTTATTATGGAGTGTGATGCCTTTAGGAACATCAGGGACAAACATGCCAATATCTTAATAGCTATTTATGTTGACCTCGGTGGCATCTTTGGTTGGCATTGTGTCAAATAGGTATATGCAAGGTTTCAAGGTGATTGACATGTTCATAGGTATATGGCACACTTGGTATGGCACAATATATATTTGATCATGCACAGTGGCATTGACATCTTGGTAACATTATAAGCTTGATTCAGAGAAATATTGCAACATTACTCTCTTGGCATAATTGTGAGATAAAAACATTAAGATAATATACATATTCAGTTGCAAGTTCTATAAAGGTTTGCTATTGGACTATGTGGGAGAACATCTTCATGTGCATCCTTGTGTGGTCATGGTCAAAAGGCACATTATTATGTTTGATTTCATTTGGGTACTTAAATGATTTCATTGCATTATTGTTGGTTACAAGCAACTCATGACATAAGTGTAGTTCAATGTCAAAGGTCATGTAATGGACATTATAATTTTTGGCATTATTCATGCGAAATGATAAAGGGTAGAATGATTGTTGAAATTGTCAAAGAGATGATAGGTATGGTCATAATCTGACACCAATTATTAAAGGTTTTTGGTGACATATGTTCATTTACATCATTGAGCATTATTAGATTTATGTTATTTGGGAAAATCATGACCGACATAGTGATTATTGGGGATATAATGATAATGTTTGATTTATAACACTGAAACAATAATTGTGCCCTAATTTACTTTCATTGTTGGCAAAACTCAAACTCATTCTGTCGTGATCAAGATAGGGTTTGCATAAGGCTGATAGTTTCAATTGAAAAGGTGAAATAGTGGCTGCAATTCATGGTTTCAATTCGGTTATTGGTTGCATGAGTATGTTTGAAATGTATTTGCTTTGACCTAGCAGTGGTCGACTTAGGGCATGGAACAATTTGCTTTTGTGGTGGTACAACGCTATAAAATGTAGTCTTCATCATTCGACTTCACCAGGTGATATATATTATTTGCTAAGATTGAATCATATTCTTCTTTTAGATTAACACTCTATTTAGTGATTGGGTGTAATGCAAGATCTTGGTCGAGTTTTTCTTGTTTTTGCATTTCGATACTTTCTAAAAGAAGAACATTAAGGGTTTTGTGTAACATAGATGTGGGTTTCTTGTTTAGACTTTACATATTGTTTTGTTCACGATATCGACCATGTATAAAGGTGTGGTTCATTTTTTATGATGTTGAATGTTGTTGCCAAATAGAGACATCACGATGACTCGACAGAGGTAGTTATGGAAACAATTATTGCAATCAGTTTTAAAAGTTATATATGAAAGTTTCGATGAAGACAGATGGTAGCATATGTGAATTTTTGTATACTTATATAAACAGTGGTTGATCGTTGTTTTAAGTTCAATGCTTTTTAATAGAGTTATTATGCTGGATGTGAAAACAAAATTGTGTGGTTGAAGTTTTGCAAACATGATGCAAAATAGTTTGTATTACTGATATATTTAATATTTTAGAGATTCCAGAATGAATCTTTAAGATATTAAATGTATTAGAATGAAAGTAATATATGATTTGAAGGGAAACCGAGAAACCCTTTGTATTTTACATTCTATGTTGTTTGTGATTAAATGGATTTTCCAGTGAGGCATTCTTGAAAAGCCAGTGAGGCATTGTTTTATTGCTAGTGAGGCATTTGAAATCTATCAGTGAGATAGTACTGCCAGTGAGGCATTTGAAATCTATTAGTAAGATAGTATTGCCAGTGAGGCATTTGAAATCTATCAGTAAGATAGTATTGCTAGTGAGGCATTGTAAACATGAAGTTTTTCAGGTTAAGCCATTGAGGCATCATTTCTGGAGTGGTTTGTCTACCCCTAGAGGGTTTTCCACTTGTCAAATTATTTGTCTTATGGTCTCATTGCTTTGATGTGATAATATTTCAAGACTATGATGATCTTTGGTTTGTTTTAATATTTCTTATTTCAGTTATTTAATGATTGCATTCAATTCATGAATGTATTTATCATTGAAATATTAAAAGCACAAATTATTCAATTCTTTTTTAAACCAAAAGTTAAAATTTGTTTAAGACACTGATTCACCCCCCCCTCTCAATGTCTCTTCACTCCAACAAGTGGTATCAGACCCACACCCTTGGATAAACAAGCCTAATCAACTTAAGGGTTGATAACTAGGACAACAGTGATTATTTTTATCATGGAAAGTCAAGACAATAACAATAGGCCTCCAATGTTTGATGGCACTGGTTTTTCCTACTAGAAATTTAGAATGGAAAAATATCTATCTTCTTTAGGCTTTGATGTTTTGGAAGCCATTAAGGTTGAAAACACTATTACTGCCCCCTCTACACCAAATGAAAAAAAGGCTTTTGGCTATGATGTAAAAGCAACAAATGCAATATGTTGCAGTCTAAATAATGACATTCTTGTAAAAATCATGGATTGCAAAACTGCTAAGGCAATATGGGATAGATTAGCCAAAATCTATGAAGGAGATGAAAAAGTGAGAGAAGCAAAACTCCAAACATATAGGGTTAAATTTGAAGCCCTAAAAATGGATGAAGAAGAAAAGATTGCTGACAATTTTCTTCGAGTTCAGGAAGTAGTGAGTTCTGTAAGAGGTATAGGTAAGGAAATTGATGAACAAATTGTTTTCAAGAAAGTTCTTAGGTCCTTGACACATAAATATGATGCAAAAGTCTCATTTGTTGAGGATAAAGATATGAAAACTCTCTCTCTAGCTGAATTGCAAGGAATATTTACAACCTATGAAATGAGAATAGGTAGTGATGCTACCTCAAACAAAGAGGTTGCCTTTAAGGCAACAAAAAGGGAGTCTAATGCAAACTCAAACTATGAATTAGACAATGAGGATGAATATGTTTTGGTCAGTAAATTAAAAAGAGGTTCAGGGAGATATAAAGGAAAATTACCCTTTAAATGCTTCAACTGTGGGAAGGTAGGACACTATGCTTCTCAATGTCCTAACAATGACTCTGAGAGTGAAGAAGAAACATATAATAGGTAGGAAAAGAAAAAACAAACTTATTCTAAAAGGAAAAATGTCTTTAAAAAGAAAAGTCTGATGGCAGAAGTATCTGACAATGGTACAGATGCATCTATTGAGGAAGGAGATGAAACACTGTTTATGACAGTTATTAATCCAAGTCCAGATCATAATAAGGAGATTGATAATGTTATGAACAATGGCTCAAAAATAAAAGAACCAAATCAAGATCATAATAAAGAAATTGATAATGTTATGAACAATGGCTCAAAAATAAATGAATATCCTATGTTTAGAATACCTCAATTTGAAGGCACAAAATTTATTTTTTGGAAACGTAGGATGGAAACCTATTTATCCTCTTTAGGATTTAATGTGTGGGAAGCAGTTGAAAAAGGTTGTTCAGTATCTACAACATCTCCTCCTACACTAGATAATAAGAAGGCTCTTGAATACAATGTTAGGGCTATGGATGCTATCTTTAGTAGTTTGTCAAATGAAATTATTGCTAAGGTCATTTATTGCAAGGATGCAAAGGAGATTTGGAACAAAATGATTGAAATGTATCAAAATGATGAGTTGCAGGAAGGAATATCCTAAAAAATTGATACAAATTGTAGTAAACTAGAAAGTGAAGATTTTTTTGTTAACAAAGAGGAAGAAGTTGATCTTGAGAGTGAATTAAGCAGTTCCTTAAGAGACATTTAGAAACTCAAAGAGGAAGTTGTGGTAAAGAAGAATAACTTTTAGAAACAAATTGCTGACCTAAAACTTCAAATTGAAATACTAGAAGTTACAAAAGTGCAGTTAGAAATCAAAGAAAAAAAATGCTGCACTTTAGAGGCAAAAGTTGTTGACCTAAGGAAAGAACTTGATATGTGTGATAGCAGTAATAAATTGGTAGAACTTTTAGGTAAACAAAGACATTATAGCAATAAAACAGGTCTTGGTTTTACAGAAGGTCAATGCTCTTATTCTGATAGGTTCCAGCATAACAAGGCAGCAAAGAGTTACAAGTCCAAAACTTTTATTGATACTACTCAAACACAGTTGATTTGGAAACCAAAGAAAATCAATGAAAAGACAAAAGGTACAGTTAGTCAAGCAATTTTACATTCTAAGGTGAATAATGAATGGATATTGGATAGTGGGTGTTCACACCATATGATAGGTGACAAAAGTAACTTTATCAATTTTGAATATTGTGATGGCGGTTTAGTTTGGTTTGGAAATGATTATTGTATTCAGATAATTGGGAAAGGAACAGTTTCCTTGAATAATAACTTGTGTTTGTAGGATGTGTACTATGTAGAAGAACTCAAGCATAATCTTCTAAGCGTAACTCAAATATGTGATCAGGGTTTTTATGTTCTTTTTAATGCTCTAGGGTGTGAGATTAGAAAGAAAACAGGTGAAATTGTTGCTGCAAGTTCAAGAACTCAAGGGAATATTTATAATTTTCAAGAAACAAGATGTGTGAAAATGAGTGCTTAGTTGAGGGAGACAGTGAATGATCTTCCTCATATTTCTCATCATTAAATCATCTATATGTAGTTTCAAGGCGCATTTCAAGTTTATATATATATATATATATATATATATATATCCCTGTGATTAGTTTTGGATTCTATTGGTGTAGTTCTAATTAATAAAGTGATGATTCTATCGTTGAAGTTTTTGGGAAGGCTCAAAGGACAGTTTTGTTTTGGCATTTTTGTTTGAATAATATAGCATCTTTTGGGTTGTGATATGCCAGCATAATGAGCAAAAGGTGACAAATATTGTTTATGTGATCAGATCAGTTATGCTTTGTGAATTTTGAAGCAATAACTCTGCAAGATAGTGTCTTTGCCTTTTGTAAATTTCATACACTATTTGTCAGTACCTACAATGTTGTTCTATGTTACAACTTTAGGTGACAATGAGTTTACACATTTGCTTATACACTGTTTAGTCATGCTTCTTATTCTGATATGAAAGTGGTGCTAATTTATGTTGAAGATGACATTGCTTGAACTCAATGGTTTAGTATCTCATATTGTTCCATACAATGGCTATATGCATGTGATTCTTAGATTATATATTTAGTGTCTGTGCTCAATCCAGTGAGTAGCTAATGCTTACTTGATCAGTATTTTTGAAACATTAAGGACAGTATTAAAAAAGTGTGATCTTGTGTATTGTCAAGATTGTATGGTGAGTTTGTAGATGTCTTTAACAGTGGCAAAAACAAAAATCTCAACTTGTTAGATTGACAGTGCTCTATGAAACTCTTATGCAAAGTTTTTCCAAGAAGCAATTGATAAAGCAATTTGGCTATACTCTTTTATGTTCAGTTGTTATTCACATGCTATTACTATTTACATAGTGAATGTTGCTTGAAACTGAGTTTTTGATATGCTTACAGTGGTGTATACCTGATCTATTGTTCTTACTGCTAGGACACTGGTATTTTCGCTGTGTGACAACAAACATTTTTTGAAACAGGATCAGTTTGTGTTATGACTTCACATTGTCTTGCTCAGTGCTGGTAGGTATGCTATAAAGGTAAAAGGAAAAGCTTTTTTTTTTTTAATTCAGTATCATTGGTGACAAAGGTATGGAAAAGTTTTGGAAATCATTTGATATCAGTTTTATAGTTGCATTAAAGCAGGGTTTGAAACATGAAAGTACAGTATAGTGCATGTTGTTTTTAGGAGAAATCTTATTGTTGAAATGACAATGAAAGTTATAACAATTTTGGTTGTTTATTTGCAAGGTTTTAAGGCTTCTTGAAACAATCTTGTCTAAATGCTCTTAAAAGTATGCATGGTCTTAGGGAGAGACTTTATCTCTATTATACACCCCTGATTTAGCTAATCTTATGTATGCTTCTATGAATTTATGATGCATACTAGTATTATGATGATACACTACTATTGTTTTAGTAGTGTATAATCACTCTTATATGTTGCACCGTTTGTTTCCTTAAGCATCAGTTCAGATCATGATTGCATATGGTTCTTCTTAGTATTATCAGAGTTCATATTTGGTATGCTTCAGTGTTACATTTGTTAACCAGGATGATAGATATATCATCATGTTGCATATGGACAGGATTAATCAATCACAAGTTGAACGGCATCTTATTCTTTATGATGTTCAAAGGTTTCCTTGAGATATTTCATTCATGTTCAGTAAATTCCTCCAGTTCATGGGTTTAGGGGGAGCAAGGCTAATTGGTTCAAGGTAGTTGGTAAGATTGGCCACAATGTCTTAATATTCTCCTACTTTTGTTGATCTCAGTCTTTGGCATTGTTGTCAAAAGGGGGGGAAAATTGATGATTGATGGTTGCTTTATTTACAGTTGTGGTTATTTGATGACAAGGGTATTGATGGTTGTGGTTACATGATACAGGGGTACTAATGGTTGTGGCTACATGTTTGAACAGGGTTGACATGATCAGTTTGGATGTTTGAATAGGGTTGACATGATCAGTTTAAAAAATTAGTTTGTAAACAAGCATAGCTTTGGGTTATTTGACACCAATGCCAAAGGGGGAGTTTGTTGAACCTGGTGGCATCTTTGGTTGGAATTGTGTCAAATAGGTATATGCAAGGTTTCAAGGTGATTGACATGTTAACAGGTATATGGCACACTTGGTATGGAAAAATATGTATTTGATCATGCACATTGGCATTGACATCTTGGTAACATTATAAGCTTCATTCAGAGACATATATTGCAACATTACTCTCTTGGCATAATTGTAAGGTAAAAACATTAAGATAATATACATATTCAGTTGCAAGTTTTGTAAAGGTTTGCTATTGGACTATGTTGGAGAACATCTTCATGTGCATCCTTGTGTGGTCATGGTCAAAAGGCACAATATTATGTTTGATTTCATTTGGGTACTTAAATGGTTTCATTGCATTATAGTTGTTTACGGGCAACTCATGACATAAGTGTAGTTCAATGTCAAAGGTCACGTAATGGATATTATAATGTTTGGAATTATTCATGCGAAATGATAAAGGGTAGAATGATTATTGAAATTGTCAAAGAGATGATAGATATGGTCATAAGCTGACACCAATTATTAAAGGTTTTTGGTGACATATGTTCATTTACATCATTGAGCATTATTAGATTTATGTTATTTGGGAAAATCATGACCGACATAGTGATTATTGGGGATATAATGATAATGTTTGATTTATAACACCGAAACAATAATTGTGCCCTAATTTACTTTCATTGTTGGCAAAACTCAAACTCATTCTACTGTGATCAAGATAGGGTTCGCATAAGGCTGACAGTTTCGATTGAGAAGGTGAAATGGTGGCTGCAAGACATGGTTTCAATTCAGTTATTGGTTGCATGAGTATGTTTGAAATGTCTTTGCTTTGACCTAGCAATGGTTGACTTAGGGCATGGAACAATTTGTTTTTGTGGTGGTATAGTGCTACAAAATGTAGTCTTCAGCATTTGACTTCACCAGGTGATATCTATTATTTGCTAAGATTGAATTAGATTCTTCTTTTAGATTAACACTTTATTTAGCGATTGAGTGTAATGCAAGATCTTGGTTGAGTTTTTCTTGTTTTTGCATTTCAATACTTTCTAAAAGAAGAACATTAAGGGTTTTGTGTAACATAGATGTGGGTTTCTTGTTTAGACTTTACATATTGTTTTGTTCATGATATCAACCATGTATAAAGGTGTGGTTCATTGTTTATGATGTTGAATGTTGTTGCCAAAGAGAGACATCACGATGACTCGGCAAAGGTAGTTATGGAAACAATTATTGCAATCAGTTTTAAAAGTTAGATCTGAAAGTTTCAATGAAGATAGATGGCAACATATGTGAATTTTTGTATACTTATATAAACATTGGTTGATCAGTTTTTTATGTTTGATGCTTTTTAACAGAGTTATTATGTTGGATGTGAAAACAAAATTGTGTGATTGAAGTTTTGCAAACATGATGCAAAACAGTTTGTATTACTAATATATTTAATATTTTAGAGATTCCAAAATGAATCTTTAAGATATTAAATGTATTAGAATGAAAGTAATATATGATTTGAAGGGAAAAAGAGAAACCCTCTTTATTTTACATTCTATGTTGTTTGTGATTAAATGGATTTTCCAATGAGGCATTGTTTTATTGCCAGTGAGGCATTTGAAATCTATCAGTGAGATAGTATTGCCAGTGAGGCATTTGAAATCTATCAGTAAGATAGTATTGCTAGTGAGGCATTTGAAATCTGTTAGTAAGATAGTATTTCCAGTGAGGCATTGTAAATAGAAATTTTTTCTGATTAAGCCATTGAGGCATCATTTTTGGAGTGGTTTTTCTACCCCTAGAGGGTTTTCCACTCATCAAATTCTTTGTCTTATGGTCTCATTGCTTTGATGTGATAATATTTCAAGAGTATGATGATCTTTGGTTTGCTTTAATATTTCTTATTTTAGTTATTTAATGATTGCATTCAATTCATGAATGTATTTATCATTGAAATATTAAAAACACAAATTATTCAATTCTTTTTTAAAGCAAAACTTAAAATTTGTTTAAGACACTAATTCACCCCGCCTCTTAGTGTCTTCTTCACTCCAATAGTTTATTGGCATAGTTACTTCAGTGAGGGGACTGTTGAGAACTTTAGGGAGCTCATTATCACCTTGAATAGGAAAAAGATTGTAAAATCCCTAACCTAGATTTTGTGAAACAAATTCAATTTTTCTGATTTTAGTGAGCTAGCAATTTGTCAAACACTTTGTAATATGCTTACCAATGTGAATTTCTGAGAGTGGGAGTTATAGGACAGCTTGTTGCAATATTTAGATCATTAAACTTTCACCATTGCATATCAAATTATATGGATAAGAAACCGAAATTTAGTAAAACAGTTTGTTGCACTTCATTATCATTGGAAAGTGGAAACTAATATGATAACAATTGATAATGTTGATATAAATCAGAAATACACAAAATATTAGCAATTCAAGATATCCAACCTTTCAAACACCATATACAATGCAATGGATGATCCATAACCCTTGAAATGGCTAGGAAGAAATATAAAGTTGCAGAATTAAACAATCCTACAACAGCTACTCCTATGAACAACTCCAAATCACCCCCCAATGGGTGGCTAACTCCAAGGACTCCATAAATGAGTGTAGGAAGTGCTACCACACTTCCTAACAACATCCCATGTCTCAATGAAACCCCAACATAACCTTTCCAATGTGAAATATGTGACCATAAAAGGCAGTAGCCAGCCTTTGTTTATTCCAATGCCCCTCTAGCAAATTAAACCATGTTCATTCATCTAAATCTGCCTCATACTTGGATGCCTCCCTTCATCATCCCTTTCAAACTCTTCATTAAGCTTTTCATAAATTCTCAAACAATTTGTATTTGCTCACAAATATCAAAAATTATTTAAACTATCTATCTCACAAAAAGAATCCCTACAAAACCCTTATTTCATAACATGGCATCTTGACATAACTTTCCTGGCAAAACTTTGATCACAACAAAAAATTCAAAAATTATATTTTCAAAGTCTTCATTAATTTCATACCATAACGATTGAAGTTTCGATGCGAAATCCAAGTGACTCCACCAATCACCAGCTAGGAAGGAATATTCCACCACCAAAATTGATCTGGGTTTTCATCCTCCAAAGTTGAGATGAACCAAGTTCGATCTCCAGAACCATGAAGGTTTCAATCAAACAAATAGAATAAACTCAACATACCAAATGAGCTCTCGAGTCTCCTTTTTATAAGCTTTTTAGGGAAATTTCCATAAACTCCTTTTTTAAATTCACTTTATTAATTTATTAAACCCTTTAACTTCCAGCTAGAAGGTGTTGATCATGAGATCTTCTTGACAGCACTAAGCAAATTCCAAATCAAATTTAATGTGACGGTGGAAGCCCAGGGCAGACACATGATCTCTCAGCACGCTAGGTAGTAGCAAGGGGATGTTCAATTTGTGGTTGAAAGCGCAGGTCCTAACACAGAACAAGATGAGGATGATTCCACCTGTAGACCAGCTAATGGTAGCTAGCTCTTGTAGTCATCACAATGGTGATCTCCGAATGCAATTTCTGGAAACTATTAGTGGATGCCACAATGAGGGTCAGTCTTCACGAAGTTGGACTTGGTCACACATGGTAGGTGGGACGTCCCAGCCAGAAGTCTTCTTAAAAGCCTTGCATGATTTCTAGAAATATTGAAAATTTGAAAGAATGGAGGGCCCAATTATTGGAACTCCCATAATGCACACCATTTAAGACACAAAAACAAACCTTTTTAATGTCGAATGTTGTACATAATACTGTGTTAATTCTGATGTAAAGTCTGTTTAGATTGCAAAATCACAACTGTAAATGCAAGCTTATGTACAAGTTGTTTTGTTCCGGCGGATAGATAAGATTGCTAGGTTTTTAGGATGGTTTTTTTACAGCTACAGAGTATTTATGTAGCGAAGCTATAACATCATTTTGTTTTCTATATTATCAATACAAAAAAAACCTTTTAACTCCAAAAGTGATTTATTTTATTTTTAAAACATTTGTGGCATAATTTATTAAACCTTTTTAACTCCAAACATTGATTTATTTTATTTTTAAATCATTTTGTTCTCTTTCCAATAAGCTATAATACTAAGGGTTTGAATAATTATTTAATTAAAATGGCAACCTTAGTAGAATTAATTAAATATAGCTCAAAATTACACCAAATTAATAGAAAGGGTCAAAATGCACCGAAACTGAAAAATGACTACACAAGGGTGATCCTATGATGAAAGATGATAAACGGACCTGACCAGGTGACTTGCTAAAAATAGGCACTCCTCAAAGGTCCTTTGGAGCCCCGACTAAAGATTGATAACATGTGAAGCTTAACCATGACTCCACCAAACCTCTACAAAACTCCAAACTAGGTAGAATCTGATTTTAATAGGATATCACTGAAAACACAACCCTAGAAGTTAAACACCAATTACCAGCAGGGGACATGAGGCAGGCCACCGGGGATTAGAGAGTAGAAAGAATTTTCAAAGACTATATGAGTTGAAGTTTGTCCATAGGCTAGTTTAAGCCACATGGTTAAAAGTTAATTTCATTTATTCATTCATTCTTGCAATTTTTTTAGGTGTTTTCTTCAGTGATTGAAATCATGTTCTTTCTCTGATATTAATTCCATTGCTTTTACAAGAACTGAAGATGACAAGGCTTGGTTGAGATGATTTGACTAAAACTTAACTTTTGCAACTGAAATCTTTTCCTTTCTGAAAGATAAGGCCCAAGAATGATAATGTTATACTGTCAATTTTAATTTAAAACTAAAATAATATTGCATCAACTTGATAAAATCTTTCTAGAATGATGGTCAAATGAAGTGAAATTTAAATATCGAATTCCAATATTTAAGAGTAAATTAAAATACCAAGGTGATGAATTCTTGAAATAAAAAAGCATAACAAAAATACTCTTTGATATTGTATCTAAAAAACAAGGAAAGATGCACCTTTGTAACTGCAATCAAACTCTTCTTGTGTGTCTTAGGTTTACTAAGATATCCTAGCAGCGGTGTGGTGATATTTCATGCCAAAAATTGCATAGGAGAAGGTGAAGCTATTAGATAAAGACCGGGCCTATGATTGGAACACCATTATTTGGGTTGAAAGTAGAGGTCCAAGGCTTCATGAATGACTCTGATTTGTTCATGAATCACGGACCTCCTTAAAATACAGCCTTCTCCAATTAGTGGCAAAGATCTCCAAGAAATAACCTTTGGCCATCATCAATCCACTGACAGATCCTGCTAGATTTTATTGTTTTTATAGCCAAGCCCTCGAAGATTGGGACCCAAAGTATTGAAAGATGCCCACCTTCATTCTTCCCCATACCTTTGTGCAAGAGACTAATAAGACTATATATAGCATCATCCTAATTTTCCACAAAGATGTCAATAGCTTTACCCTCTTGTGAATGGCAAAAGGGTGCTTCTAAATAAATTCTACTTCTTTTTTGATAAATAAGGGGTCGAAGCCGAGAAGATTGTATTAAAATTAAAAGTATAAGGGTTTACAAGACTGGAAGCCTCAACATAAGATAAAACAAGCAAAATCATGGCTTCCATGAGAAGAACAGAATCAAAACATGAAACCTTAAAGCTATCCTAAACAAAGTCTATAACCTTACCATAAAAAGGCAGCTACCACCAATTGCTGCAACTACAATTGAGCAAAGTTTGAGTTTAAAAAGGCAGATGACGGTAAAAAAATACAAGCAACAAAACACCAAAGATCAACAAGAGTCCTTATCTTTTCCCTTTTTGCCTCATGTATTCTTCCGCTGCTAGACCACACTACGAACAGTAAATAAATTCCCAAAATTGAAGATGCATCTGCCACTGTCGATTCTGGGAGAGAATCTAATTCTTCAATGTGGACCTCATTGTAAATGGTGTTTGTAGTAGCCATTGTTTCCTTCTCTGCCTTCTTACTTGACTCTCCACTCTTAGAATCCTACACGACTCTCTTCTCTTCCTCTCGGATGACCTTCAAATCCTTATCCACATAAAACCTTGCTCATCATGGAGTTATTTGTTTAAGTGTCGTTCCATCAGCTCCCATATTTTCCAATGCATCTGCCATTGTATTGCCTTCTCTATAAATATGGTTAATCGTTACATTTTCAAACTTATCCATCAAGTTTATTGTTGAATCTAGTAAATATTGTAATTTCTAGCTCAACATTTTCTTAACTCTTATCGCATTTACCACAATAGCTGAATCCCCTTCAATTTCTACCTTTGCCAAGTTCAATTCTATGCAAAGGGATAGCCCTGACACTAGAGCCTTAAATTCTGCCACGTTGTTTGTATCAATCTCCAATGGTTTTGAATATCTTGCAATAGTTTTTCCTTGCCAAGAGTGAATCACACCACCTGCTCCTGATGGACCTGGATTCCCTCTGGACGCTCCTTCAAAATTCAGTTTGAACCATCCAATATTTGTAGGTCTCCATTTACAATTTGCTCTATTTTGTTTGCTAACTTGACACCCTTTCCCAATAACTTGAGGAGTTTTTAGACCAAACCAGTTCTTGAACATATTGTCATCCCAACCTGTATAAAATTTTGTTTTGTTGCTTTGGGCATGAATTCTCAAGTTCATTGTTTCCACAATGACAGCTTCAATCTTATTCATAAGCATTTCTATCTCCATGGATTTCCCTTGGAATACTCTCCTATTTCTCTCCTTCCATAGTTCCCATATCAAAATTGAAGGAGAAATTATCCAAAAATTTCCACACAAGATGTCCCTAAAAAGAATTGGCCAAGATTTGAATAGTGTGAATATATCATTTGGCAATGTTGATATCCAACCAAGTTTAGCACAAATCCACCACCAGCATTCAAGGGAAAAGTGGCATGTTAGAAGCATATGGTTGACATTCTCCTCACTATTGTAACATAGTGAGCATCTTGAAGGGCCCTGATATCCAATTCTTTTAAACCAATCTGTTGTCAAAATTCCACCTTGCAATGCTGCCCATGTGAAGATGCCAGCCTTTGGCATGCACACTCTATTCCAGCATAATTGGATAGGTAACTGGGTTTTGGTTCTTTCTTGTTGCCCAGATGCTATTTTATAGCCATCCCTCACATTATACCAGCCTGATTTTGATCCATTCCAGATAATCTCGTCCCCTCCCTGCTTAAATAGAATAAATTTGTCCTTTAATAATTCTACTTAATAGTTAATATTGATCTTAATCCTCTAGTATTTTAGGCCAGGTATATCTTAGATATTATGTATTCATTTTTTTCTTTCAAGAAATCACTTTTGCATTTCTTGCATGATTCCGTCATTTCTATTACCTTCAAATATAAATGAACTATTTAAAGATGATCTAGAAGATAAGTTTTACAACTAAAAATTACAATTTTGTGTATATGTTTTTGTATAATTCTAGCTATCATGTTTATGCTTTGCTAATATCAACTTTTTTTTCAACAACAGGCTTCTGGCGATCCTTCAGATCCACTCGTCAAGCATGAAGATGTCTATGACTTCTTGGAAAATATTGGTATAATACCCATGGAAAAGATGGATTATCCTCAAAAAAATTTCTTGATGAAACTTTATGTGGTGAAATGGATGATGCTAGTGAGTTTATGTATCCAGATGTCATTTTTTGTAGATACCTCAAGAGAAAAGGGGATGGCTAATTTCATTGGCAAGGATTCAACACCTTTATGTGATTTGTCTACTAAATCACCAAATAGAATCAATAGTAATAATAAGACTAACAACTTATCTGGTTGGGAGGCATCAACAATTTCAGACTTACAAACAGATGGTTAGGCTTGTGGTGACTGGGCAAACAAGGAAACTAGTGATCAAAACTCAGGCAGTCAATTAAATATTGCTACAAGGTGGGACACCAACTCAACTTTGGTTGATGACTGTGCCAATGCATTTATTCTTGATGGGAAAGACTCAAGGTGGGCCCCAAATTTACATTCTCTGGTTAAAAGAAATTCCAAAAGTTTTTGCTTAGAAGATAGAAATGCAGATGTACAAGGTCAAAAGTTGAGATCAGATGCCATAGGGAAAGTCAATTCAACATGTGATTGCAAGAATTATGAGATTTATAGGGCAAGGAAAGATGATCACAATTCTATGTTAAAGCTTCAAAATAAGAGTGGGTGGAAGAGTGTGGCAAAAAAGCAGAGGTAGAGAATTTGCCAGGTTGGAAGTCAAATGTAAAAATTTCAGGAATCAAATGCAAGAATGAAAAGGAACAAGAGATGGGACAGTCACAAGAGGATGGGGTTACAAATCCGGATTTTCCTCCAGGCTTTTCTTCTGTCAAGGGCAGTTATAAAGAAGAGACAGTTTCGTTGCAACAGATAGACAGTGAAACCAATTTTCCTTTTGGTACTGATATTTTGAAGAACTTTAGATGGAAAGACCATGCAGATGAACAAGATCAACATGAACCGTTCTCTTCTGATATCAAATCTGATAACACATTGAAAAATCAGTTGACAAGTGCAAATTTAACCCTTGGAAAAGGATCACATAGTGGAATTCAGTGGGCAGCACATAACAAAAATAATTCACAAGATGCAGAACATAGACAAAGAACATCTGAAGGGGCTCAAGCTACTGGGTGGAGTGTGGATTGGCAAGCAGATGTTTTAGAAACAAGTTGGACAACTCTAGAGGCAAGAATTAAAAAGGCACAAGCTCCAAGGTGGAGTGTTGATCAGCATGCAAAAGTTCCAAAGACAAGTAGGACAATGCTAGAGACAAGGGTAGAAAGACTCAGCGAGGACAAATATTTAGAGAAAAATGTGTTTGAACAGGAGCAGGTAGGTCATGATAATACTAGGGAGCCTTTGAGTACTGCTAATCTAGCAAGCTCTATCTAGAGTCGGACTAAAATTCTCAAAGGAGAACAAGATGAATGCAAACTCTCTTCCTCCTATAGAAGCCATAAATTTAAGCCAACAGGTGCAAACTTAGTCCCACTTGGGACACGATCACACCAAAGAGCTCAATCAAAATCATATGAAAAAAGTCTTGTAGGGGAGAATGTGCAGGATCATACAATACCTAGAGAGATGCAACAAAAGGACTGCGGATTAAACTGTCATGTGGAAGAAGGTAGTTGCAAATCTTCCATGGCTAGAGAATCTAATGGAAAATGCAAATATTCAGAGAGCAGTGCTCAAAATGCATTTCTTTTGGGAGAAAATCTAGTGTTAGTGTAGACCTCCACACACCAAGAAGATTTGGTGAGGATGTACTCATGAATAGTAGTAGTAATATGGAAATAGAGAAAAATGTTGTAATGACTGAGAATGTAACTGCGAGATCCAGCTTGGAATCATCTGGTTAGGAATTAGAAAAACAGAATGACTCTACTACATCTGGTTGGGAATTACCAAGTCAGAGTGACCCGTCTCCAATATCTAGTTGGGAATTACCAAATGAGAGTGACCCTCCTACAATGTCTAATTGGGAATTACAAAATCACATTGTGTATAGACCAAATGAAAAGCTTTGCATGATGAAAAGCATGGAAGATATAAGGCCTAGCAATGACAAAGTTCCATTTCTTCTTCGAGGTCCACAAAATGGGATTGGGTGCATCTGACCCATAAAAATGGGAGTGCCAGATGTTCAAGAAAGACTGAGTCTTACAGGAGGAGTAACTGACAGACCTTCCAAACTGCAGGAAATTTTTCATGAAATCAATCCATTGTTGCATTCAATGAGGATGTTTCTTCATTATGGCAGGTAGTAAATTATGTATCTTTAGTTAGTGTATTTCTCCTAAATGAAATTTCTAATTCATTACACTTCTATTGCTATTACCCAACCCAATTGTATGCCAAGCTTTTAAATCGACTGATGAGGCTTGATTTATCTAGTTTGGTAAAAGAATTGAAACCTGAATACATACAAATTTGAACACTATATCAAGTGAGTGGTAAAACAATCTCCATGTAGGCTTATACAAGGTGGATCTCATACACCAAATTGGTGTCTTGCTTGGGGATAACCTGAAAAGGTACCTTTACCTTTCCCTTTACTAGTGTTCTTGTCATTCAATGAATCAGTATTATTAGCCTAACAATATTGGCATATAATCTCTATCATCAACGGTACCATTCGCATATGTGGGCATGAATTTCTGAGGTGCTATGCAAGCTTTCTACAAATTTTATAGCATCTTTGATGACCTTAAGGAAATGAATTAAATGTTGGTATTCATTTAGGAAATAACTTTAATTTCTATCAATATTGAATCCTGTCTTACACTTTAGACAAGTAGGTTTTGAAAAAGTAGGCTACAAGATACACATTTTTCCTGACATCAACTTTGATAATTATGACAGCTACAACAGTGGGGATAGACTACGGCCTGAAAAGTCCTTATTCACCATCCAGAAGTAGAAGCAAAGATAGGATGTGGTGTTGACTTCATAGTGGTGCAATTTTTCCATGCTATTTCTCTAAATTTTTACAATTTATTTTCTTTCACAATCTTCTGAACAACCCTTCCTATTTCATCTGGTTTGAGTCTTAGGTAACGAGAAATCTGGTTTGCTTGCTATATCTTTATACAAAAATGATATTTGCAAAGGTAGCTCTGGCATACAAAACTTTTGTGATGCCAATGTGTCTTTAGCATTTCATGTAAACACAGGGATACAAACTAACACATGTAAAGGACTTGCAATCTTTTCTGTAAAATTAAGTAACCTGAAATGTGCAAATGGACAACTTTTTGAAACATCTGAAGTTCTGTAAACATTAGTTTCCAAAATTTTGGGAGTCCTAGAAATTCATCAGTTACATATAAATATGTTTATGTTTTAAAATTTTAGTTCTCAGAATCTTTTGGAGACACAAAGAACAGAGAAGATAATAAAAATATATTCAGAAGGTTCAACTTTGAATTTACATTAGAGTGTCTCAATAAAATATATAATTATTACAGTATTACTATTAAGTGTTTTTTTCTTTTGTAAATAAGAAATATAATCAAGATTCCAAAATACACAATAAACCCAACCTCTAAAATAGGAGCAAGAACTATTTCAAAATTCTGAAGTTGTATTTATTATTTAATGAGGGTTGTTTGAGAAATTAGTAACGTCAAGCACTTATAGAAAAGCTTCTTTGGAGACACCTAGTATGTCATGGTTATTTTCTCTGGTCTGAAACTTTATTTTCTCATGCTGCTTTCAGGTTGACAACCATGAACAATTTTCTTCAACTAGGTGCTTCTACATTGTAAGAAAGGATGGATCAAGAACAGATTTTTCATATTTGAAGTGTTTGAAGGGCCTTGTTGAGAAGAAGTTTCCAGATTCTGCCAAGGTTTCATAAAGAAGTATATCAAAAGAAACTAGAAATGGAGATTGAGAATGCTATGATCATAAGGTTTCTGAATATTAGATGTGGTGGCCAAATTTTCTTCCTCTGGTAAATGCGAGAAAGGGTTATTAGTCACTTAAATATTTGTTGAAATTTTTAGGAAAGAAATAGAGAACACTATATGGTGTACATCTTTGAGAAGAAAGGTATATTTTGAGGTACATGGATAATAGTATACAAAGACAGTTGAAGTCAACAATGGAAGCATTCCTTCTTGGGCTATTTGAATATCTCAGAATACTATTGTTTGTATCTATCAGTGGAAAGTAGATGCCAACAAATCAATCAATTGTTGGACTATTGCACATGAGAGAAGTTACTAATGTCAAAGCAGACAAGGAGAATAGAGATCAGTCAAGAATGAAGTGATATGTTGTAGAATATTGACAAGCATCAAGTAGAAAGAGGGAAAAATATATTTAGGCTTGAATTTAGAGTCTATAACCAGCTCTTGAAAATACCAAAAGTTGCAGATTTGATTCAACAAAGACAATATGGTGAATTTGATTCAATAATAACAGATTTTGATCCTATATAATAGCTACAAAGTGCAAACAAATTTTTAGGGTTTGATTCCAGTAGCTTTCATAAGTGTCAATGGATAGCAGTTGTATAAAATCAAATTTATATTGTATATTTGCATCAAGGTGTGCACCTAATGAAAGAGAGAATGTAACTTTGGAAAAAATGTTTAGTGTGTATTGGCATGTGCCAATGTAATGAGCAAGTAGATTTCCAAAGCAAGATTGTTTATTTTCCACCAACGTGTGCATCAAATAATAGGAAAAAGAAAGTTTGGTCAAATTTTGCAATGACACTGTTAAGGGTGTGCTTGTCTTTAGGTAAGAGTGTAAATCAATGTTATACGTATAGGGGTACACTCATATATGGAAGGTGAATGATCAAGAAGTCAAGAATCAGTTGTGAGGGATGCACCTTGAAGAAGGGGAAGATGTATCTAAGTTAAAAATCGAACATAGTAAGCAAAATCAAGAATCACAGTTTGAGGTGTGCAATAGGACGCAATGAAATTCAGAATAAAAAGTTCTTTTTTAAGGTGTACACTACTGAGATTTCAAAGGAATGCTTTAGTTGGTGCACATCTTAAGATTTTTATTACAAGTTTAAAAATACTTCCTCCTATTTGCACGTGCTTGATGATAGGATTTGGGTGAACTTCAATAAATCAAATTCAAGCCAACAAATATGCATAAGTGCATATGCCTCAATAAGCAAATTCAAAATGCAAAATCCTATGGAGAAGTTTACATTTGAAAATGCAAGTCCAAGTTGTAGATTGTTGTTAATAGCACAACCAATTATTGCAATTTTTATGCCTAATTTCAATTTTGAGGGGTACCCTTACACAAAGACATTTGATTGAAGTAAAATCAAGTTTGAATTTTTTTTACTGGGTGTACACCTATGTAAGGCATAGTTCAAGGTGTGAACTTAAAGTCTAAAATTCTTGTAACGGGGTGCACCTATGAATAGGAGCTAAGTTGGAAAAGCTTATGTGATGTATGTAGAGGGGTGTGCTTATGAACCAATCATGTAAAGGGGTGTGTTTATGAATAGGAAAAGGTGTCTTTTTATACTTATGCCTTTGCAAACTCAAACCAATCAATTGTCAATAAAAGTGCAATTCTCATATTCATAATGAAGCCTTCAATAATAAATTAAAACATCAAAATACCAATTTCAAATAAGAAAAAATAGATTTGTTAGTTGTCAATTGATAGGATCCAAATTAATAGTTTGTCATTAATTTTGTAACTAGGATGACAAGGTCTTTGATAACATATATTTCAAAGCATCATCATTACTGACATGTCTAGAAACATTATACATTTCAAATTCACAAGATTACATATTTCAATGAAGGGATAGATCTTGGAATTCACTAAAGAAGCAATGATCATCATCCATGGTGTCTATTTTTGGTAACTTTCATCACTTTTCAATGAATTTGATTTGCAAATGTTTTGCTTGAAATTAGTGAGTTTTCATCAATTGATTTAAGCAAAGACTTTGGATTCAAACAATAGGGGTTGTCTCATTTTAATGTTAGATCTTCAAACATGTTATGTACATCTAAGGTTTTTTATTAACTTATTAGAATTTCACATTTAAAACCCTTAGACCATTTTCTATTGTTAAGTTGGTATAAAGAATCAAAAGAACAAAGGATTTATCATATTTAAGCATCAACATTTTGGAGTTTTTAGAAAATAGCCAATGCTACGTCTAGCTAGGTTTTGCTTAAGAAAGGTTTTCAAAGTTTTCATAGGGTTTGCAATGTCATAGCAAAGAGTTTTTAAAGAATCATCATTTAAATTTGTTTGTCTATATTTTCTATTTTTAACTCACATTAAAAGCCCAATGTTATTTTAAGCCCTCATCATTTTCAAAGAGCAGCATATTTGAAAAATTCTATTAATAGTTGGTGTTATTAATAGCCCATCCTATTTTTAGTGATCTTTGTTTATAGCATGGTATGCTATTTTGTATATCATCTATTTTTAAGAATATATTTTTGAAACACTCATCATGCAAGAGATGCGACTTCTACGCGTTAGTTTGTAGTATTCTTTATCAATAGTTTCATTGGAGTTTTGTGGAGATTAGTTTTAGAATTAGTGTATAGGATTTTGTAAGCACTTAGGTTTGTTGTAGTAATTTTTATCAACAATTTAATTGGAGATTTGTGGATTTTAGTTTTAAAATTAGAGGATAGGATGAAAGTTATCTCAACCTTGCTCATTATGTTGAGTATATAAAAATTACATTTTTGGATTATGAAACATAAAAAACTAAATTTCTAGGCCATAAACTTTGTTTTTGAGAAAAATAAAATAATTGGTTTGTAGATATTTTTAAGCTTGATGGCCTCTTAAATAAAAAGTTATGATCTTTGAAAGTTGATTCTTTTGCATTGGAAATGTAAAAACATATCGAATAAATGAAAAAATTGTAAGAGAGTTCCATTTGTTGATCAACTCACGGTGCATGTTACAACACACCATAAGACATCTTTGAATAGAGATAATCAAGTCAAAATGGAATGCCTAAGTTGTTTAGTGGATTATGACATGCTTATAACAAGTGGAAGGAATATGTTATTTTTAGTTGATGAATTCATTTTGAGATTTGGGTGTTAGTTTTTTAAATATTTGGGTGTTATTTTTTGGGTATATTTAGCTCATGGTTTTGCAATTATCATTTGATGGTTTTGCATATCGATTTTTCTTATTTATAGGATGCTGAGATGAGATATAAGTAGTGAGTTTGTAGGTCTGGTTATGTTTTCAATATTACTCCAAATCTCTAGTTAGTGATGCTCTTGTAAAGACTTGCTTTGCAAGTGTATTGCAACTATGTTTAGATTATTGAATAATAAACTAAGTTGCTTTGGAGTAAGGTTTTTTTTGCCAAAAGGAATTTCCCCATGTACACCTGTGTTGTATGATTTAATTTCTGTTAAATTTATGTTTTTTATTTTTTTGTAATATGAAATATCTAAAATATATAAGGTACTTCTAATATTAGTTTAGGAAGTGTTCCTACATACCTTGTTTCCTTTCAATTTCTAGAGTCAAAATGCAATTAATTAATTAGTTAATTTATATGCAATGTCTTGTAAAAGTCCTAGAAATGTCATTTGCACTTAGATTTTGAATGGTGATTTCCATGTCTACTTGTTGATGAAATTGTTGTTCATTGTATTGTTTCTTTGAAGTTAATTGTTTTGTGAATTAAGTAAATACAATAATTAAGAAAGTTTTGTACTTTAAATAAAATTAGAGGAAGTAATGTTTCTTTTCACATAATCTTTCATACTTCATATTCCTTTATGTTATATCAATCCAAAATCATGTTTCACTCACAACTTTCAATTTTTGTGTTTAATTGTAAATTATAAGTATTGTCTAATTATAGTGAGTCAATTTTTTAATGGATAGTTTTTATTTATGAAATCTCATTTATTGCCTTGTACCTTAGTCTAAGAACTAAAAATAGGTTTTAATTTTAATATGTTTGCATTGCATACACAATTTTTTGGTCTTAGGTTGAAAACAGAGCTTTTCCTAATAGTTTGAAAAACACATTTTTTTGTACATGTTTTATTTTGTCACAAAAAATGTGTGAATTAAAATGTTAGTAATTTGCGATGCCCACCATGGGGCATAAGGAAAAGTTTATTAATGTGTGTTGCCTAATCATGCTCCAAGTTAAGATTTTGTCACTTTGTCAACACAATTTTCCCCCAAATCAATTAACGAGGGAGCCCACAGTAGGGTTTGGGGGCAAAAAATTCTCATATTTTATTAAAATTCTCATTGAAATTTAGTTGAAAAATAATTTACAATTTTCCGAAAGAATTAACAGTTTCTTGTTGCGCGAAACTCGAGAGTTGTGGCAAAGAGCATATGAGTTAGAGAAGAAGCCCACAACGAAACATTGTGTGAGAATGTGGATAGTCGCATGGAAATTTTTTGTTGGTTGCAGTTTTGGTTTTGATCACACACAAAAATGCATGAAGAAGATAGAACACACTCATAGAAAGATTGTAAAGTGTTGTGAGTTGCACACAACATTTATTTTTGCTGGTGGATTGTAATCTGAATTCTTTGCTAGATAATAATAAAAATTGGACTATTATTTTGTGTACATAGCCCAAAGGGTGGACCACATAAAAAATTTTGTTTGTTTGTGAATTTTGTTCCTCTATTTTTTAATTTTGATTTGCATTCTAATTGTTTAAATTCATTTAATTTATTGCTCCAATCTTGCTTGAGATCCCCGACAATTGGTATCAAAATAGTGGTGTTGGATAGTTTGGTAGGAAAATCTTATGGTTGAGTGGAAGCAATGTTAGAAAAGGGGAAATTGAAGGTCAAGAAATTCAGCGACTAAAATTATCAATTATGGAAGATGCAGATGGAAGATTTTTTGTATTAGAAAGATTTGTTGTAGCCATTGCAAGGGAAAGCAAAGAAACTGTCAACTATGATAGATGAGGAATGATAAACTAGCACTTGCACCTACACGAGGTTCAAGGGAGACGCCGATAGGAAATAAAAAGAAAAACATAAATGAATTGTAATAACATATAATTGGTTACATAAAAATATATTTGTATACATGTATGCATTGTATACTATAAGTAGGTACATAATTTTGTTGGCATTGTTTTTTTTTGTACACTGAGATCCCTTTGAACAATTTGTGATGTGTATACCTCAGATGTTAGTAAATAGTTGCTAATGGACATTGTGATCCATGGGATGGAGATTGGAATTTCAAGGGTGATGCCATAACATAAATGAGTCAATGGAACACATCACGGGAGGCAATTCAAATTCTTGAAGATCGCCTTGAAAGGGAAATAAGTTCAAAGAAACAAAAAGTAAATGTGGATGTTGGCTGCAAGTCTTAGAGCAGATATTAGTCAATAGCTATAAAGTGGCAGACAAAAAAAAATGCCAAACTAAGCAAATGTATTTGAAACTAAGAATTATAACAAGCTTCTTTTGTACAAACATTTAATCCAGACTTTGTGAGTTCACAGTATATGCAGTATTTGCAGACAACGTATTAATCAACTATAACTCACTCCAATCGAGGCACCATGCCCACTGGCTTATTATACTTTGTTGAGTTTTATAGCTGCAATGCTGGAGTTTAGCATGTATTTGAGGGTATGGCTCTATACCCACATTAATCTTATCTTTTGTTGCTCGATGTAGCTCATTTGTGATCGTCGTTCTCTTAAAATAAGGGCAAGGGTGTACACTTTGTGGTGAGGGGTGGAGAACTTGAGGCCCTCTAATGATTTGAAATGGAGAGTGATTAGAGGAGATATATGTGTTTTCATAAGAGGAGGTGCAAAATCCCACCACCAATCTGCAACTTTGTTTCAACCTGACCCTTGTCGCTTATGCCTTGAAGAAAGGCAAGGAATTGTGGTTTTTGACTATCGCCCCATTCAATTGCATTGCAAATTTGATGAAAGCACATGAAAGTGTGAGACAAAGCTTATATATGTTGTCCCCATATGATATCGCATTGAGCTTGAGTGTAAGTGAGATGAGCATCTGAAACTTACTATTATATGTGATACATTGAGTTTTACTATTATAATATGTTGGCCCCACAAAAAAATTGCTTATATATATATATATTCCTTATTCACCTAACCTCCTCTTTTATTCACTTATTTATTTTCCTTTATTTTGAACTAAAAAAAACTATTTTATTTACTTTACAACATATTTAATTAAAAATAAAATAAAGATAATTAAAACTAAATACAAGTAATTTTATAAATCAACTAAAGTTTATTTCTTTCAAAATAGGGAGATATATGAATAAGGAAATATTAACCTGAGGCTTACTCAAATACATATGGAATAAAAGGATAAATCAAACATACAAAAGTCTGAAGTATAACAACATATATGTATATATGTATATATATATATGTAAGGAAGTATATATGGTACATCACATAAGAACAAATTTGAGAATAAACAAGGCATCGACTTGGGGAAAGAAGACTTCAATTAGGGTTTAAATCAAAGTAAAGGTATTATCTAACCCTGTTGTTATTGAAATTGGGGAGATAAGGGAAAATTTAGGGCATTCCCAATTAGAGGACATTACAGTAGAACATTTAGACTCTTACTAATCTTCATAGTTGCATAGACGAGGCGACTAATTGAGGTAGTTGAAATTGTAAAATGTCCCCACAATGTGATTAGGGATGAGGGTTTGATTTTAAGCTACTCAAGAAAAGATAGCATCCAATAACTTAGAATAAATGTATGCCTAGGCCGACAAATAATTAGTTTATTATTTTCACAACATACGTCTTTTCAACCTTGTGCTTTTGAGTTTTGAGCAGTGTTTGAAATAAATAAATCCCTACTCCTTTGTCTCTCTCCTCTTCAGGTTGTGCCACTCTGTCCTTGCCGTGTCTTCCACCCTGTTTTATTTTCCTATTCAAATAGCATTTTTAGGATTTTATAGATACATCTACACATCCCCTTACTACAATATTCCAGTGTTTTCCATGGCCTCAAAAGGAATTGTTTATAACAAAGTTTTCTATAAAAGAAGGCCTGGGATATAATATCCATCATCGTTCATTCTCACCTCATTTCCAATGCTTTGAATTAAAAGGAAATGAAATTATCTATATCTAAAAATTAATAATTAATAATTAATAATCTCTTGCAACAACATAATATTTATTCTCAAAATTTTGCTCATATTTTCATAAGTAGATCTCTATTGCACACTTTCATACAATTTTGTAGAAAGAAGCAAACTAAAACACGTACAATACCATCTATTATTCAAAGTAGAAACCCAACACAAATTTCGCAAGACCGGTTCACTAACCTTTGACATCATCCTCTAAAATGCAATATCTTCGTCATCAACTTTATCTTTAGCTACCCTTCCCCATTTCTTCTCTGTCACCAAAAACGTAAAGATAAACCCTAACTACTCTCACTACATAACACCTGGCATTAAAAAGGGAGGAAGGAGCTGGGGAAGGTAGGCAGAAAGAGGGCAAAGAAAGCAGAAAGAAGAGGGAAAGGGAATAGTATCGAGGGTCAAGGCATAACACTCAGCCTGTGCAAGGCTATTCTCTAAAGCAAACGCTAAATGATTACTTTGCTAGTGAGGTTATTGCTTACAATTGCTCCGTAAAATTAATAGGTAGAGTAAACGAGTGGAAAAAGGAGCTGCTGCAAGTTGCAAGATTCGAAAAGGGAGTGGAAAAACAAGCTGTTACAAGTTACAAGCTTTTACCTTGAATCATGATTTGCTTTCAGCGATGGGATGGTTTTTGACGTACATGATTTCAAGCCCTGTGGACAGATATTCAGGGCTGTCAAATCCTGTGCTGGCGTGGAGAGGGCTGCAAATGGTATACCGAACAGTCAAACGGTATTCAGGGTGTGTGAGATAGGTATACTGGTTTGTGGACTGGTAAGTCCACAATAAAAGCCTATCGGCTAAGGGCTGTCAAATCCTGCGCTAGCGTGGAGAGGGCTGCAAATGGTATACCAGATAGTCAAACGGTATTCAGGGTGTGTGAGACAGGTATACCGATGGTTTGTGGACTGGTAAGTCCATAATCAGTCAAACAGTATTCAGGGTGTGTGAGACAGGTATACAGATGGTTTGTGGACTGGTAAGTCCACAATAAAAGCCTATCAGCTAAGGGTTGTCAAATCCTGCGCTGGCGTGGAGAGGGCTGCAAATGGTATACCAGACAGTCAAACGGTATTCAGGGTGTGTGAGACAGGTATACCGATGGTTTGTGGACTGGTAAGTCCACAATAAAAGCCTTTCGGCTAATAATAATTATGGATAGAAAGGCTTGTAGTCATTGCAAGGGAAAGCAAAGAAACTCTCAACTATGATAGATGAGGAATAATAAATTATGGATAGAAAGGCACTAGGAAGTATTCGGTTGTTCCTCGCAACATCAGTGGCATTTAACATTTCAAAAGCGAAGTAACTTCAATTAAAGAGTCAAGTTTTTGCATTCTTATAGTTAAAAAAGCTTTATAAGTACTAGACTAAGGTATCATTAATTTTTTCATATTTTTAATAAAAAATTCTAGTTAGAAGCTGATTTTACTTTCATTATTTTGATAGGTCATATTTTTTAACCTCAATTTGTCTAATTTTAGACTTCTTATAGGTGGGAAGAGAATTTTCTAATAGCTTCATAGGTTTGGAATTATTAATATGTGATTTATTCACTCAATATATCTTTGAGCTATATCTTAGTACCTTTGATTGTGGTAATTTATGAGTTTGCAACAAATTAAGTTTAAAAGTGATTTGATGTTTGAGTCATAGAAAACTTACATATTTATCTCTAGTTTTCTATGTTTGACATGGTTATTAATACGATGTTAATTAATACAATGGTAATTTGTTTATTATATTGTGAGATCCATAGCAGCATTAATCGTTTGGGGAAAAAATCGGCAAACCAAAAGTTCAGGATTTTTTGAAAAAATCAGGAAAAAATCGGATTTACAAAAATACACAAAAAATTGAAGAAAAACAGTCAGAAACTACTTTTAAAAAAAATTTAATGTCATTTCCATAGCATGCAGACATTGAGAGCAAATAAAATACAGAGTTCAATCCATGAATTATAGAAAATAGATTTTTGTTGGTTATATTCATATCACTGACATTACATACAAAACACATTACATACCGCGATAAATATCGATGGTGATAGCTGTCTATGCTACCACATTTTTCATACATGTCTACCGTATGAATTTATCAAATCGTTTCCACGCCTTTGCTGCTATGGCTAAAAGCCTCAAAAACAGTGCTTTTGAACAGTTTATGACAAGCCGGAAAAATCTATCAAAGCACAGTATAATATGAGCAGGCGCAAGGACCGGTTGTGGGTCGCTCAAAGAATAGCGATGGTGATGGAATGCCATGACAATCCATAACAATTCACTTCTCATGGAATTGCATCACCATGAGACCACATTTCTTTGAAGCATTTTTTCCAAAGTTCAATGCCTTTTCTATGCTACCACATTTTTCATACATGTCTACCAAAGCATTTGATCAAACAGTTCATTGCCTTGCTACTATGCCTAAAAGCCTAAAATGTGCTTTCGAACAAGCTATGATGCTTGGAAAAAATCTACCAAAGCATAATAGTAAGCAATAACATAGACAAGGTAGTGAAATTGTTTGAAAAATGCCTCAAAGAAATGCAGTCTCATTGCTAGATGGAATGCTTAATAATCATAAATTTGCTTGTCATTGGCATTCGGCCACGGCATTCCATCACCACAGACTACATTTCTTTGGAGACATGCTTCTTTCAAGCAGCTCACTCCAGCTTGCTTAAACAAGGTGCATGGATGCTTGGAAAAATCTATCAAAAGCATACAGCAACAAATATGGTCTCATGGTTTTTATACCAAAACCAAATTTTGATTTTTATTTCATGTTTTTGCAGATTTTAAACACATTTTTTGCGATTTTGGTAGTTTTGTACAAAAATCATTGACCAAAAAGTCAACGATTTTTTCAAAAAATCGGGGAAAAAATCGTCCAGCCTGTAGATTTTTTAAAAATCGCGATTAATCGGGATTTTTTGCAGATTTATGCTTCACTGGTGAGATCTACAAGTTTTTGAAATTTTATAGGCTATCTATACTTATAGGTTCAATATATTACTCAAATTTGGGTAATTTATACCCATATATATATTTGAATGTGGATGTAGATTCTATTGTTTGGGTCTGATTTGGTTATGAGGTTTAATTGGTTTTCTTGTGATTATGAGTTAGAGAGATGGTGTTACTGTAGAAATACATCAAAAGAATTTTAACTTTGGTCAAGCTCGAGTCTCTCTTCAGTTTTCTAGGTTTTCATCGCTTTAATCTTGTCTTATGTGCCTTTGCAAAGTTTTCAATGGTGCCAGAACTGTTTCAAACCTCAATGTCGGCCATAATGGAGTTCCACTCATTGTCGGCACTCTTACACTTGGTTACATTGAGCTGAAGTATTGTTCATTTAGTCACTGCAAAATGGATGTACTAATCTGGAAAGCAGTTCAAAGCCAAAATTGTGAAGGATCTTTTCATTACAGGCGTACGATACCAAGCTTGGATTCATCTGGGTGCAAATTAGCTTTTACAGTTTCTATAATATTAAGCTTCATGGGGAATCCTAGCATGCATTCAGAGAAGAAACCTGTTTCAGTTCACAAACTAGGATTGCAAAGGAACCTGTAGAGATTGCAAGGTCTTTACCAGATGGAAAACAAAAGAAATGCAGATTTGATTTCTCTAGGGTTGAAAGTTACAGTTGCAATGACCCTTGTGAGAAGGAAGTCACCTAGAAAAGGAACAGCAACCTTGATCTCATGACTGTGCAATTTGATGAATGAGTGTAGGCAGTCAGTGTTCATAGGTGGGCATGAGCTTTCACAAGATGACTGTGCTTAGGTCATCAAGATCGTGGACAATGAGCGAGCAAACCTAACACAAGAGGACAGTAGTTGAAGACAGTCAATACCGAGAGCAAATTCCGGAAGAAGATGCCTTTGTGCATGGCAATGGGGCAGTGGCATTATATCCAAGAACTTATGATGAGAGGGCAGATATTGCATAAGAAAGTCACAGTCCCATTTAAAAGGACAGTCCTATTAAAAGCATATAGAGGAAAAAGGTTTTGTGGGAAAGCTAATAGCAATCTCTATGCATTTGTTCATTGAATTCAGCTAACTTGCAATAGCCATAGAGATGGTATAGATGTAGATCAAGATAAACAAGAAATTTTAACTCTTTGTTGCGGCAGAGGAAATTCAATTTTTTTTTTGTGAGCAACCATGATCAATGAAGTATGTACAGTCAAGGCAAAAGGCAGCAATGTCCATAAGAGGACAGTCACTGTAAAATGCACAGTTCATGGACAATAAAGAGCAGAGATGTCTGAGCAAGGATCACAATGAAAAAATACAAGGTATCTATGACAATGAGGTAGAAATCAAATCTTCAAGACAATCTTTTGGAAAATGCATGAGTAGAGTTCAAAGAAGCAGTCATAAAACAGAGATATGACAGAAAATGAGACAAGAAAGGAAAGATGCAAGGGAGGACAATGACATTCACATAAATGGAGTTAAAGATCAGCAGTGTAGTACCCCTCCGCTTTTGGTCATTTGCGTCATATGAGTAAGTTGTACATTTGCGACTTGCCAGATCTTGCTGCCTTTTGTCATTCAGGTATTGTTTTGAATTTCGTTGCTCATAATAGCAACATCAGTTTAATTAAAGTATTAAATTAAATTATTAAATTTAATAATTAATTATTAAACTTATTTGAAGGTGATAATGATCAAATAGATTACATTATTTCCTTATTAAATACGAAATCGTAAATTACAATTATAAATAATAAGTATTTTAAATTTAATATGGATTAATAATCCATTTATTATTAAAGTTTATTTATAAATTTAAAATATTTCATGAATATGTAAATAAAAATATAAAATTACAATTATAAATAATATTTATTTTGAAATTTAATATAATGGATTAATCATCCATTTAAAATGCAGTTTATTTATAAATTTTGAATTATTTGGATAAAGAGGTGAATGAAAGGTAAACAAAAGATAATTATGTTATTTTTATTTATTTTATGTAAGAATAAATATATGAACATATACATATATGAAATTGATATAATAATAATAATCTTGTGCAAGAAGTGAAAGCCTGCACCTGCCACTTGCATGTACTCTCCACTTGCTTCAAGGAAACTCCTTCAACGTACCACGTGCCTTGTGTTTGCATCCTCTTATGTGCATGTTCATTGCGTGGCTTTCTTTCCGACAGAGGTTGTCTTTTTGGGGGAAGAAGCCATTTGGGCATGGTTTTTCGGGCAGTGGAAGGGTAGAACCTTGCGAATGATACAATTGAATAAAAAGGCACGAGTTTGTGGTACACAGCGCCACTCCAGAAGGCGGCATTCTGGGAGACACCTCTATCTTTACACACTCTGCCAAACAGATTACGAGCTTGGTCTATGCACCACAAATGCATACATGTCAAAACAGGGGAGGATGCTGGCAAGGTGGGGAAATCAACAGCTGCCCTCCAAACTCTTTCTTCTCTGGTATTTACCTTCCACTTCTCTAATTTGGCGAATTGCAGTCTGAAAATAAGATTTCATCGATGGTTTTAGGGTATGTTTATTAAAATGAAAATCACAGTCTTTCATTAAATCCATTTTGTGTATGTCCTGCAACCAGTGCATTGCACGAGTTGACATCCCTTTGAGACATTTTTGTCAAAGAGTTTGGGGTGCCTCCTCTATGTTGCCAATTCTTGCCTACATGTTTACCAGGGCAATTATAACAGCAAAATCAGATTTATTATACACACCCTCATGCACAGACATATACAGTGGAATCTGGCTATACACCAGCCAATCTCATTTGCTTGAAAGTTTCTAAAGCCTTTTCATCAAATCCATTTTGTGCATATCCTGCAATCACTACAGGGCCATGTGACCTCATACTTTGAGGCATTCTGTCAACCAATTCACGTGCTTTGTCTTTGTTTCTATGTCGTGCATGCATGTTTACCAGGGAAGTTGCAAAAGGGTTGCGGTTGTGTGGAGTTTGTGCAGCCCTCATCCACTACACCTGCATGACTACGCACACCCAGGACACAAGAAAATCTCCCAATGTTAGGATGGGAATCCAGAGTGCTTCATTAATTCAGAGATTTTGAGACCTTCCTTGCAAAAATCTATTTTGTGCCCATTTTGCAACCCGTCCCTTCTGCAGTACTTGAAAATAGAATGTTGTAGAGGTTTAGATATTCTCTTTGATTTCATTATCAACCTGTCTCAGCTGCCGCACTTGAACATAACAAGAAGTTTAAAAGTCTAAATATCTTCCCTGATTCTTTTGGCAGTCTATCGCTGCTACAGTGTCTAGACTTGGGAGGATGCATAAATTTTAAAAATACCTTTGACACCCTTCACAACCTATCACAGCTAAAGTATTTAGGCTTAGAAAGTGTATTTTCTTGCGTTGCTATCACCCAGTGATGTTTTTCCTGATGCTTTTCTAAACAATCTGATGTATGTTAAACCATGAC
>VDFB02287145.1:0-17064 GCA_007258455.2 Sequoia sempervirens
AGTTAGGAAGACTCATTAGTCATCTTGTCACCTTGTCATTAACAACAAAGTCCTCTAGCGGTCCACATCGAAAACAAAGTTCAAGCTCAGAAGTGCTTAGATAGCCTCATTTTACATTGCATCCACATTGCATACCTTACTCACAAAAATTCCAAAACAAAAAAAAAAAACAGTGGTCATTTTAGTCGTCAATTTGAACCTTAGGTTTCACCTAGTATCATACTTGCATTTAGTGGACATCCCCTTTGAGCAAGCTCATTTATGGTCGAAACCAGACTTCAAAAGCAAAAAAGACAAATGGAAAACTTCATGCCAGATCCCAACAGTCCTCCACATGACTCAAACTGGACCGCTAATGATCCCTTTACCAATCTAGACAATCAACCTCTAGTGACAACACAATCCTTACCTAACAACTCATTCGAGCGCTACATGCAAAGAGATGAAAATGGTCAACTCCTTCAAGAACACATAGAAGCATTGACACAAGACCCAGAGGCCTACCAGTTGGCTGAAACAATAGCACGTCACGATAGGGACAGATTCGTAGCTATGCTCTTGAGTGAAGGAGCTAGGTTACCACCAGGATTTGACATTAACACATTACATGATCCTAATGCCAACAATGTTCACAACATCTCACACAGTGGTCAAGTTCTAAATACTACAAGCAACATCCCTTTTGGCACAACGACATTGCATACCACATCCAACATCCCAAACATCTCCAATATAATAAACGCTACATCTATTGGGGGATCACAGTCATCCACAACATCCACAACACTACCCCAATTAAATACAACCTCTCTTGGTTCCGTGACATCATCGGCAAATCATTCCAATCCTCCTGTTATCCCAACAGCAAACACCACAGGGGCATCCTCAAGTCATCACAACTCCCCCTTGACAACTACATCTACTACCATGAACACAACCTCAACAAACGCATTCAGTAGCAGTTCACAACATCCTTTGGGAGGACCCACAGGACGTATCTTCATACAAGGACAACAACAAAACGTTAACACGACAACACAGTCAAACGTCACTACCTCCCAAGGTACAACTGCCAATGTGCCCCTTGTGCAAAATCAGCAATTCACACAAAGTGGCCAACTGACTCAACCCATGACATCGTTAGTACATCATAACATTCCTGGTCACAACATCCCCCAAATAATGACACGCATAGCTGGGGGACATATTCCAACATACTCATCCAACGTTCACACTCATCAACATGCACCTAGTCACAACTTTCAATACCAACAACACACATCATACGTACCACAACAACCCATACCGCCACAATACACCTATACTCACGCAAGAACACCTGGTGTACCAGGAAATCCAACGTATGGACATGTCAATGACCCCACCATAGATGAACTCAAAGCAACAGTGCGGGATATGGCGAAGCAAATGCAAAACATGCTCATTACGGGTGGGAAATCCGAAATATCATATGACTTGGACGTATACCCATTCGACACAAACTTACGTATGCCTGCATTTCCGCCAGGATATGTGTCACCCAACTTCACTAAATACAAAGGCAAAACAAATCCCATTGAACATCTTCGCGAATTCGCAACTAACTGTATGGATATCGCCTACGAACCCACATACCTGATGAGACTCTTTTCCAAAAGTTTGGCGGGTCAAGCCCTTGAATGGTTTTCAACGCAAAAAGATATCCAATCATGGGATGAGCTCAAAAGGAGGTTCCTAAAAAATTACGCATACAATATTGACATGGACACCTCTATCACTAGCTTGTGCAATCTCACACAAGAAGAGTCGGGTGAGACATTTATCCCGTTCTTCCAAAAATGGAGAAGCCTCGCTAGTCGATGTCACATTGACATTCCTGAAAGGGAAAAGGTCGACATGTTTGTCCAAACACTTCTAGGGCCCCTCAAATTCGCATTGCAAATACATTGTTGCACAACCTTCACAGAATTAGTGGAAAAGGGGGTCCAAATTGAGAAAGCCCTTATCGCAAAGGGAGAACTGAAGTATGGCTCCAAAAATACAAACACCAACACACCCGCTGACAAAAACAAATATTGGGTCAAGAATAAACATGTCACAAACGATGGTGTTGTAGACGCCAAGACTGCAAGTCCCGTATTGGCTCTGAAAGGGGTACAACAACAAAATAGACCAACAACGACATCGACACCTCCCCCCAATACTCCTTCGAACAATCAAAATGGTCAAAACCGTCAAGGACAATATCGTCAACCAAGACAATTCCCTAGGGGTCGCACATACACCAATTTAGGTGAACCCATTGCAGACGTCCTCAAGAAATGCATTCAACACGGGGTCATCACACTTCCGGAAATAAAACCTTATGACCCCGGACAATTCAAACCAGCATGGTGGGATGACAACGCAATTTGCGAATACCATCGGGTCAAAGGGCATACAACCTCCAACTGTAGACAACTGAAAAACGTAATTCAAGACCTTATTGACAATCACACTATCGAAGTAGGTGGATCGCAATTCAATTCCAACTCGGATCATACTATACACAAGAATCCACTGCAGGATCATGGTCCCCATAATGCTTCCACTTCAGCTAACTTCACCCGAGCCAAGTACGATTACTCTGGGGGACCAATAATAAATAATGTTAGAACAGACGAGGAATACATCCACACCATCACGATCAAGAGAGCACCACAGTGCAATGCTACTACGCGAAGTGGCAAGGTCACTATACCCAATCCGCCTCCCCCTAGACAAGCCAAGATTATTATAGGAGGCCCATCTGCTAAGCAATCACAACCAGCTCCATCAGCTAAACAACCAAAACCTGTCTCAACCCCACAACCGGGAAAACCGAAAAGTCAGTTCAATCTCATTGACCAACTAGGAAAGACTCCTGCGCAAATATCTATCCTTGAGCTGCTTCGCATTTCTCCCGCACACAAAGAAATCCTGGATAAAACTCTCTTAGAGTCGTCGGTCCCAAAGGACATCGATGTCAATCAGTTTGAAACTATGGTGGGATATCTCACCACGCCGCACCATGTCACCTTCTCAGATCAGGATTACTCATCATCAAAAACCAATCACAATGATGCGTTACACATAGAAGTTTTTGTTCACAAGCACAAGGTTAGACGGGTTTTAATAGATGGTGGAGCAGGGTTGAATATATGCTCCCTTAAACTGGTTAAGGCTCTTGGATTCTCTGATGCATGTGTAGACCCAACAAAAAGCATAGTGATCAAAGCATATGATGACGAGGAACGCTCTTCGCGAGGTGTTATCTCTCTCCCTATCAGAGTGGGACCACTCATTGTCGACACAACTTGCCAGGTCCTGGATTTAGAACTACCATATAACATTTTACTTGGCCGTCCATGGATCCACGCTTTGAAAGCCGTTCCGTCAACTTACCACCAATGCCTCAAGTTCCCTTTTGACGGTACAGAAATCACCATATACGGAGACCCCGACCCTTTCCAATATTGTACCAATTTAAGGGGTGTCTCTGAAAACCAAGTACCTATTAACCGGGAAGCACCTGGCTCCTCGTCCAAATACATCGACCCTTCCATGCTCGGGTCATCTTCCACATCTACTCCATCCACGTCTTCGGACGTATCACAACCCTCCACCAACCTTAAGCCCGAATCAACTGATAAAATCCAGGACCTCGGCTGCGGAGAGTTCAAACTAAATACAGCATACAGCATAACTACAATACCTACTCCTCCAAAGATATATGGTCGACCATGTTTCAGAATGGAACCGCAAGAAACATTCAAAGTTCCACCGAATACAGTCTTCATCAAGTGGGGAGACATGAGTGATGAAGATCTTACCGACATCACAGGATGGATCTACAAGGACACAGTCTCACTACCTCCACTACCAGTCCAGAAATATGGCAAGGGTTACAATATCATGAAGGCTAAAGGCTACGATGGTACTAGTGGCCTTGGCAAAAATAAAACTGGTCGAAGAGAACCCATAGAAACTTTCCAAATTCCGAAGTATCTTGGACTAGGGTTTAGATCACTCGAGGCTGACGATCGACGTACCCATGAACTTCCTAATGAGCGAATACATGCTTCTGAAAGTGTTGAGACTACTGGGGAATACCTAACTGAAACAGACTCTCACGAGTGGGAATTTGGTTCCGAACGATCCCTAAGTGACTGTTGTCTTGATGACTTGTTTGTCGAACCAGGGGAATTGACCTCTGAACAACGATTTTGGCAAACATTCAAAATTGAGCAGGCACCAAACAGTCAAAACCCCACTACCATGTCTCATGACACGCAACAGCCACCATCCGAACCCCCTCAGTCTAATCTATCCGAAGTATCAGATGACATTGATAACCAGGGCTCTCAAACCTTCACCCCTTATTATGATAACGAACATGACACTAGTGAAGGAGAATACTGGATAGAGTCCGATGTCGAGTTGGATGATGATAACCTCATCTACAACGTCAACGCATCCATTTGTATGCTATCGGCATCCTCACCCGAATTCACTAGCCTTGACGATGGCATTTCCTTAGTCTATCCTGAACTAGTCGATTGGGACCAACAAGGACCGCCAGTTCTGGACACATTCCAAAATGATGAAGCCATTGCTGAATTCATGGGATTACGTGAAGGCATACCAAGTGGCGATCACAAATCAGGATTTGCTATTGATCTAGACTGCACGGCATACTTCGGTGAGATGGTTCAGTCCTCTAGTCGCAAAAGTAAAAATAAAGTAAAAAATGAAACGTCTCTAGGTGAAAACCGAAAGGCACCTCTTGACGGTAAAATAGTAAAAACAAAGGACGTATCTGCGGGTGAAAACCTCTCGGAGGCGCCCAAAGATGGAGGACTGGACTTTCTCCCCGTGCAACAGGAGAGATCGGCCATGCTTGTTGAGGACACCATAGAGGATAACATTTCGACTCCAGAAGACCCCAAGATGGTCCTATTTGCGGCATCATTGACTGATGAAGAGAAACCGGAATTTCATAAATTCTTTGCAGAACGGAAAATAAACTTTGCATGGTCCTACACCGACATGCCAGGATTGGACCCCAAACTGGTTCTACATCATCTGCCACTAGTACCCAATGCTAAACCAGTCAAGCAGAAGTTGCGCAAAATGCACCCACAAGTTGCTCTATTGGTTAAGGCAGAGTTAAAGAAATTACTGGATGCCGGATTCATAAGGTCTATAGATTATGCTGAATGGATTTCCAACCTAGTACCGGTGACAAAGCCAAATGGACTAATTCGGGTATGTACAGATTTCCGGGACCTAAACAAAGCATGTCCAAAGGATGACTTTCCTTTGCCCAACATTGACATCATAGTCGATTTAACTGCAGGACACGAGATGCTATCCCTTATGGATGGTTTCTCTGGTTATAATCAAATCCGCATTGCTCCTGAGGACCAACACAAAACAGCATTTACTTGCCCATGGGGTACATACTGTTGGAACGTCATGCCTTTCGGTCTCAAAAATGCAGGTGCCACATACCAAAGGGCTATGACTACGATCTTCCATGATATGATGCACAATATAATGGAAGACTATGTAGATGACTTATTGGCCAAATCAACAACAAGGAAAGATCATTTGAAGGTACTTGACAAAATTTTCAAGAGACTAGAAGAGTACAAGGTTCGATTGAACCCTAAGAAATGTGTTTTTGGGGTCACGTCAGGTAAGCTATTGGGGTACATAGTTTCCCGAAGAGGCATAGAGGTCGATCCGGCCAAGGTTAAAGCAATCATAGACATGCCTCCACCCAGAGGGATCAGTGAACTCAGAACCCTACAAGGCAGAGTGCAATCTATTCGCCGCTTCATAGCTCAATTGGCAGATAAGTGCCACCCATTCCAGTATTTGTTACGCAAAGGTGTCCCCTTTGTATGGACAGATAAATGTCAACAGGCCTTCCAGCAAATTAAAGATTACCTGCTATCACCGCCAGTCCTCATGTCGCCTATTCATGGAAAGCCATTAATTCTATACATCTCAACCACTAGTTCAGCACTGGGGGCATTACTGGCTCAAAATGATCATGAAGGGAAAGAAAGAGCAGTCTACTACATCAGCCGCACACTGATCGGTTACGAGCTGAATTACACATACATTGAACGTGCATGCCTCGCAGTTGTCTTTGCAGCCCAAAAACTAAGGCATTACATGCTCAATCATCAGACACAACTAGTTGCCAAAATTGACCCATTGAAATACCTATTAAGTCGAGCAGCGTTAACAGGCCGATTGGCAAAATGGGTCATGATCCTAAGTGAGTATGACATACAGTATGTTGAACGCAAGGCGATAAAAGGGCAAGTAATAGCAGATCAACTGGCAGATGCGCCAATGCAAGCCTCTCATCCATTGGTAACTGACTTTCCTGACGAATCCATTTTTCACACGGAACCAGCAACACCATGGAAACTGTATTTTGATGGGTCCCACACTGGTCATGGCTCAGGGGCTGGAATCTTGTTCATCACACCACAAGGGGATTCAATTCCTAAGTCATTTCGAATTGCTTTCCCTTGCACAAACAACATTGCCGAATACGAAGCACTAGTTACAGGTCTCAAGCTGGCAATCAAATGGAAAATTCAGACATTGCTTGTATTCGGGGATTCCCAGCTGGTAATCAAACAAGTGAATGGTGACTATGAAACAAAGGATGAGAAGTTGCTTCCTTACAAGAGGATGGTGGATAGTTTCCTAACATACTTCCAATCAGTGTCTTTTGAACAAATCCCCAGGGTACAGAATAAGGCAGCAGACGCAATGGCTACTATTAGTTCTCTCTTGGACATCCCTAAAAATGTGTCGCAATTTGAGTTCCTAGTAGAACAGCTGTTGATACCAGCATATGATATCCCAGAGTCGGAAATGGTTTGTGAACTTGTTGGTCCCCACTCTCCTTGGTATCAGGACATTTATGACTATCTAAAGACTCACACCCTTCCATCGAACCTATCCAATAACCAAAGGAAGTCCTTCATTAGAAAATCTGCAAGGTATGCCATTATCAGTGACACCCTATACCGCCGTAGTTTCGACAGTACCCTCCTTAGATGTCTTGACACCGATGAAGCATGTACGACCTTACGAGAAGTACACGATGGTATATGCGGATCTCATTCGAGTGGTCCTACTCTGGCTAAGAAACTAACGAGACTTGGATATTATTGGCCGACAATGGAAACAGATGCAATAGAATATGTCAGAACCTGTCGCAAGTGTCAGATCCATAGTGATTTGGTCCATGCCCCAGCACAGGAACTTCGGCCAATCACTTCTCCGTGGCCCTTCGCTCAATGGGGACTCGACCTCGTGGGTAAGATCCATCCAACCTCCTCCAACGGCCATAAATTCATTATCACCGCCACTGAGTATTTCACAAAGTGGATCGAAGCCATTCCATTGACATACATTACAGGCAAACAAATATCAAAGTTTATCCTCAATTACATCATTTGCCGGTATGGCCTCCCACAGTCCATCATCACTGACAACGGACGTCCGTTCAAAAACCAAGACGTACGTGAGTTATGTGAGCGATTCCATATCCAACACCACTTTTCATCCCCATACTACCCCCAAGGAAACGGCCAAGCTGAGGCGTCGAATAAAACCATTATCAAGATCCTTAAAAAGACTGTCAATGACGCTGGCCGCGATTGGCACATACAACTTAACCCTGCTCTGTGGGCTTACCGAACTAGCATTCGTACGCCTACAGGAGCTACCCCATTCGCCCTGGTTTTTGGCGCGGAAGCCATCTTACCCATTGAGGTCGAAATTCCTTCACTACGGGTCTCTTTGAAGGGTCTAGCTAATGAAGAGGAATACCGACAATCACGCTTGCACGAGCTGGAAATGCTGGACGAAAGAAGACAAAACTCACTGAATCACCTCCAGGCATATCAAAACCGCCTTTGTCGCAGCTACAATAAAAAGGTCATGGTCAGAAAGTTCGATATTGGCGACCTGGTTCTCATGCAGAACCCTAAGAACCAAGCAGACAGAGAAAAGCCAGGCAAGTTTGAACCAAACTGGTTGGGTCCATATATCATCATATCTTCTTTTGGTTCTGGAGCATATCAACTGGCAACTCCAGATGGGGAACAATTGACTGAACCCATCAACAGTTTACACCTCCGAAAGTTCTACGCATAGCATCAGAGGACAAAGCTGGAGGACCTTAAAATACAAAAAAAATGAAAAATGGAAAAAAATCGTCACCTTGATGAAAACCTGGCAAACAGGCGTCTTGGTGACACCAAAAAAATCAAAAAATCACAAAAATAGTAAAAAGAAAAATAATTCGTCCAATTGTGAAAACCTGGCAAACAGGCGCTTTGGACAAGTACCATGGTGAAAACTTGGCAAACAGGCGCCATGCGTAATCAATCATTGCTCTGCCATCTATTGTCGCTTGGTCTAAACTTGGCTTAGGATGAAAGCTATCTTCGCCATTATTCCGCAAGTCACCATCACATCCTACTCTACCTGTCCTAGTGGATGAACGATTGACATCAAGTCCTGACGACTATTTGTCCAGTAACTCAACAGCATCCTATCCGTATCCCTTGCAAATGGCTAAGTCTTAAACCTAACTGGGGGCACAATGTTTATCATGCGACTGCAGTGGATGACACGTGAGATCAAAAACATCATAAAATGTCCTGAAAAAAGACAAAAACATCATAAAATGTCCTGAAAAAAGACAAAAACATCATAAAATGTCCTGAAAAAAGACAAAAACATCGCAAAATGTCCTGAAAAAAGACAAAAAAATCATAAAACGTCCTGAAGAAAACCAAACAAAACAGTCGACCACGCAAGGCACACAAGTGCACTGTCATCTCTAGTCCAAGTCAATCAAGTCAATAAGTCCATGTCATTGTCCGAACTACGTTGTCTCTGCGCATTTGCTACGTAGGCAAGACTCATACTTGAGTCCCCGAGACATTAGGTCAGTCCTATTAGGTTTGTCAAAATAAATCATGGCGTAATCTTTGCTCATCAAGACAACGTCATTTGGTCGTGTCGAACTACGAGGTCTCTGAGTGTATGACGTAGGCAAGGCCATCTATCGATGAGCCCCCGAGGCCGCACTAGGTCAGTCCATTAGGGTTCATGACACTAAAATGGCACACACGTCAAAAATCTTCAATCAATTTTCAGATAGGAAAACTCCTGAAACAAAGTAAAGCAATCCTTTACTCAACATGACACTCGCATCATGACAATATCGGCATCTAATCAAACACAAGTCAACCTCGGTCACAACAAGTCAACCTCAGTCAAACATAAGTCAAAGCAAGTCAAATCATTATAACCGGTCAAACTGTCAAATTTTGGTTAGTCTTCAGATGAGTCCTTCTGAAAGATAACCTCTGTCATTTACGCCTTAGGATGTGTCCTTCCTAGGCGTCGTCATCGCCATTTCGGCCTTTCGAGCGATCCTCTTGACATCTAAGGATCACTCTTCCTGACATTAGCATTCTTCAGATGAGTCCTTCTGAAGAACCAACTCTGTCCTTTATGCTTTAGGATGTGTCCTTCCTAAGCATCGTCATTATTTTGAGGGATCCCTTACGACCATTAGGGATCAAATCCTCCCGGCATTCGGCATCATTCAGGATGTGTCCTTCCTGAATTCACCAAGTCTCGACATTTTCAAGGTCATCAAAACTTTAAACAATCAGACATCTTGACATCGTCAAACATGACAATGGCTACCCAGATGCACTTGACAAACACTTGGCAACTGTCTTTTCATCTCTTATCATGTTATTAGTTTTTCAGCGAGATCCCACTAAGCAGGATTTAGAGAAGCAGCGATGTAGCATGACAATTGACACGCATGACTACTAGCTTCTCAGCGAGATCCTGATCTTGGGATTTAGAAAAGCAACGACATATCATGATAGAGACTTTATTTTTGTAATTTGGCAATCATGTCACTAGTTTCTCAAGGATGTCCTGGAAACAGGATTTAGAGAAGCAACGACGTTTCCTGATCTGTCATTTGTCTTTTTCTGCCTGTGGTTGATTATGACAACAAGACTGGGGCAAGCACGCTCCTAGTATGAGTCATACTCATCCTTGTCTGTGACTGTTTTGTCTTGGGTAATGGTACGGCCTTGCACACCTAGATCTACGTCATATCTTGGTGTTTGTTGACCATTACAACAGTTTGCCCAATGATGATTAAAGAGCAACGAATATTAAAAGTCCTATAGTAAGGTTTTGAAGGATTTGTATCTTCTCATAGGTCTCATATCTTCTCCTCTTTGGTCTGGTCATCTTCTCTCGTCAGTCCCACCATCTTCTCTCGTCCATCCTGCGATGATATCCTGTGTCATTCAAAAACAAACGTAAGTGCATACATGATATATCCATTGCATTAGGTCCATACATACATATCCATGGCATTAAATAGTATCATACATGGCATTACATCATATACATAATCACAAACATGGCATTAACATAATCATCATCATTGCATCTTTTACATAAAGGTATCATGCACATCATTAACATAAGCATATGAATAGTGCATCATCATGGCATCAACAAACAAATCACCACATAGACATCATAATACATAAATGGCATCATAAATTAAGCATCATATATCATACACACATAATGCATAGAACATCACATAACACATATAGGTCGCATCAAAACTGCATCATCATATAAATCTCATCTCAAAAATATGCAATGTCACAGGATAGAGTCAATGGATATCCCAAAAATGGAGCTCGCAGGCTCAACAATAAACATAATGTGTCCAAATACAAATATGCCCCTAGGGTAGGCTCTCATCATCCCCTCGGGGTGAAGAATGTGGTGGTGGCCGAGGCCCTGTCACTGGCTCTGAAACAATGGACGGTCCTGTAGTGCCCTGTGGCTGTGAGGATGAGGGAACTGCGAATGAGGGCATCATCTCAACAGTAGTAAACACCTGTGAGGTCACTGCTGCTGGACTCTGAAAAGCGGTAGGATCTGTCACTGGTGGCTGACCCTGTACTGACCTCTGAGCTGAACCGATAGAACCCTGACTGTGTCCTGAATGATGACTCGAAGTATGCCTGCGGGAGTGATGTGATCTGTGGCCTGATGTGTGTCCTGTGGAAGTCGACCCTCCGACACTGCTGTGGCTCCTGGTACCACTGCCACTACCCGACCGGTGTCCACTGCCTGTCCTCGTCTGTGATCGAGACAGGGTAGGATCTCGCTGCTCTGGTGGCACTGCCTGCTCATATAAAGTCCTGTACTGACCTAGCCTCGTGCTCACCCTGGCCAACTCCCGAGCCATGTCCCCTATGGGTCCTGAACATAGGGCCGCGAACTCTGTGCACCATCGCGCTGAATCCTGCTCGTGGATCACCGCCTGATCCCGCTCCACACGGGCTACCTCTAGGGCTGACTGTAAGGATCTCACCTGTGCCTGGCTGGCATCTAACCTCTGCTGCAGATCGGCCACTCGCTGATCAACCGTCGCATCCGGTGGCAACTCTGAAGATGGTATCTCCTCCTCACCCTCCACCATCTGCCATCTGAGGACTCTCTCTGCCTCACCTATGGCCTCACCCTCATCATCATCATCCTCATCCTCCTCTCCTGCCACCTCCGTCTCTCCTCCACCTCTGCCTGCCTCCCCTCCTCCTCCCTCACCACATCCACCTCCGGGGCCCCTAACATCTCCCTCCTGCCTCTCCCCTCACTCCTCCATATCCCTCTCACTAACCTCGGGATAGTATCTAATGCTACCCTCGCCATGCGCGCCGCACCGCGACCGGTACTCGTCTCATCTCCGCCGCCCGCCATCTCTCCACATTCCACCGCCCGTCTTCCCCTCCATCACTACCCTCCTCCATCTCCATCCTCGCTCGCCTACCGCCCGCCCCCATCTCCGCCTCTCGCCTGCCTCGCTCGCGGTACTGTGGAATCACCGACATCACCGCCAATCAGTGCTGGGCCCGCCGATCCGCTAATGGTGCTGTGCCTGCTGCAGCATGCCACCATAGATCATAGGCTGGTGTGGTACCTGGATCTGCTGCCCCACCTCTCCAACCCCAGGCCTGGGCTACTAACCCGTCAATCTGCTGTGTCGCGAAGGCCACTGGGATGGCCGACCCCCAGGCATACTCTCTAGACGATCGTGCATACTCTGCCGTCCCCATGGGTACATCCTGCTGCTCCCCGAACTGTCTCAGTACACGCTGTGGCAGGTACATCTCAATAATCAGCGACGTCTATACTGTCCTGCCAATCAGGTATCGATACTGCCTGCAAAAACTGAGATGCTCGTCCTCATCATCCCATACCTCACAATCCCTGTAGGGTCTCCAGATGAAGGTCACCATGGTATCAATCCGATGCCGCCACCACCCTGTCTCACCCATGCGGGTCTGCTGTAATGCGCCGGCATAGTAGTAGGAGTAAGGCATCCCCGTGGCCAGCTGTGGTCTGTCGATAGGAGGGCGAAATATGGCAATACGCTCCCATGCCCAGATCATCATTAGTGTGGTCCCACAGGAGATACTCTCTCCTCTCCTGTACACAACGTCATGCAGCTGATGATAAAGTGTCCCCAGCAAACAAGGACCCCATGCATAAACTGTCCTCTCTCGTCGCATGCCGACCATGACATCCCCCCAGCCAATCGGAAATTCGTGTCCTCGTCGGTCTGGAACCAAGATGCCACCAATCAGAGTCACCAAGAATGCATCAAAGCGACTGTAATGCTCCGCCAGGAAATCCCAGTGGATCTCGTAACCCTCAATGCCGAGTCCGGCACCCTGATCCTGGTAGTATGCATGGAAGGTCTGCTCGCCATGACGAGGATCGTACACGATCCGCTCCCCTCGAATCAGAATCCGGAGAATACGGTAGACGTCCTCCAAAGTAATCGTAGCCTCACCTGTCGGCAGGTGAAAGGAACAGGTCTCTGAATGCCATCTCTCGCATAGCGCCGTCAGTAAACCCCTGTTCGCCCGAATGGCGGGCATGAATGCAACATGGAATAAGCCGAGTCTCATCAGTCGTCGCCGCTCTCGCGGGCCTAGCTGATCGCCAAACCGAAAGGTCCTCGGTCTGCTCTCCCTCGTGTAAATAGGGGCAAGCTGCCTCTGCAAAAAGACGAACACGGCATCAGCACCTTTTTTGGACAACAGTGACCGTCTTGGACAATAACTTAGGGCATGAAGGCATTAAAACAAGTTAAAGAAAGAAAACAGGCAAATGCGTCGCAAAAATGCAATTGCGTCGCAAAAACACAAATGCGTCGTTCAAAAAATCAAATGCGTCGCTATATTTCATTTGCATCACGAATTTAGGCGTTTGCGTTGCCACTACGCGAATGCGGAGCGGAATTACACTTGCGGCATTCGAATAATCAGTTGCATCGTATAATATCGATTGCGGCTTTCGGTGGGTCAAATGCGATGCGGTTAAGCACTTGCGTCGCACCAAAAATCGAATGCGGCGCGTACCGCCGGTGCGTTTCATTTGTTCTTTGCACTTGCATCGCGACGCATCAAATGCGGCGAACGCGAAGTCAATTGCGGCTTACGCGAACGCGTATGCGTCGCGGCGCATTCGTTCACTATCCTAGAAAGCATAAAAAAGCACGTAAATCAAAAAAATGACAAAGCAAGTTTAGTGTACATACCGCAGGTCCTGAGCCCTCTGGCCATCTGAAGGTCCTCACGATCTCTCCGCGGTGCTCTATCACTGGAATCACCATTGTCGTTGCTGCGCCTTTTGCTCTGAGCTCTCAAGATTTACAAGGTGAATAGTGAAAGTGAATTGACTTTTACCCCTTTGACCATCTATTTATAGGGTGAAAGTGACATTTTTCAACTGCAGTTAATACTGGAGGCTCATTTCCACGCCTTTGACCTCTCCGTAAGTTGCTTTAAACATGTCAGAATTTGAAACCGACTGCGCCGCTATTTTTCTGACCACCAAATTGATTTATCGGGACCTTTTGCAAATTTTTCTGGCGCCGACCCAAAATTTGAAAATTTCCTGAGGGGGCAAGAATACTCCGTACCTTCACTGGGGAATATTTTGACTTAATTTTCTTTGTCACAATACGACAAGCGACATTATGACAAAGAGGGGCAAAATGTAGACACCTAAAAATGACCTAGGCCTGCAAGCTTCATTTTTACCACTTTCGTCCTAGCATAATTAAGCTATTTAATTATGTCCTTGGTCCACATTCGACTATTGATTAAATAATGCATAATTATTTAATTAATTCATGTCATTTGTTCCTCCTTGATTATTAAATAAATAAATATTATTTATTTATTTAATACATCACTAATTATCTAAAGTCTTCCTTTGATTAAATAAATTTCATAATTTACTTAATTTCCCTTTACCATTTATGTCTTCTTGATTAATTAAATAAATTTTATTTATTTAATTACGTCACTAATTAAGTCCCTTTCTAAAAATTAAATAAATTTATTTATTTAATTCTCATTCATTTTCCACCAGTAATTAAATAATCATTTAATTATTTAATTAATCAGCTTTTTTTTTCTTTCATTAAAATTAAATAAATTTGATTTATTTAATTTGGCCATTTTGAATTTTGAATTAAACTATTATTTAATTTCAAACAATTTTTATCACATTCCATAATTAAATAATATCTTTATTATTTAATTACTGCTAGTTATCTCGAGAAGAATTTATTATTTAATTTCTCCAAGAACCTTTCTTTGTCCGCCGCGGCCACCCTTTATCTTCCAATTTAATTCTTGACTTTTGACTTCTCATTCAATTTCGACCGTTGATTGAATTATTTCATAATTCAATCTCCACCCTTCATTCTTACCTGTTGCCCTAATTTTGACCTAACCCTAATTCTTATTGCAACATTCAATCTTAAACATTGATCTTAGGGTTCCTGTCATCTTTTCATCCTGGCCACACGTTCAAAATTGCAATTTTTATAAAAGGGAAATTTTGACCTCATTTGGCTCTCTCTCTCTCAGTCTTTAGCTCATTTTGACTTCTTGTATTCTTAGTTTATGTCAATTTGCTGTCAACTTAGGTCATAGTCATTAACAGTCATAGTCATTTTAGCTCATTGTAGGTTTATTTTTATTTTCTGCAAATCCTTCAACACTTGCATAGGGCTTAGTCTTTAGTCATAGTTGCTCATAAATCTGAGGGCATTGTTATTTATCTGCAAGGTAGGAGGTGTAACAGAGGTTAATCATGGAAGGTGGAGACATAGGGTAACACTATCCCTTTTGTCTTCACCTCACTTCCATTGTGCTTTGTTATTTTCATAGGAATTTTGATTGTTATTGTGCTAACCCCCAATAATAATAATTTAGGATTTTCCCTGATTACGCTCCGTCCATTAATACTCAAAGAAACCTCAAGCATGCGAGCTAACAACAATTTGCTTTGATCTTTTTTAATATCAACCATTGATCATGTTTTAAAAATAAATCAATGGATAGATTACTAGTGCAACTAATTATGACCAAGTTTTAATTTTTCTTTTATTTCCTTTTCTTGATTATAAAATACATGAGTAGATACACATCCACTCTATACACATATTTCAATCACATAATTAGCATCAATTAAAAAATTTCAAGCTATACTTACCCGCTTACCTGTGGGAATTAATTCACTTGTATTTCTTCATAGTAGAATAGTCGGGAATCATCTTGATATTATCTCAAAATATTAGTTCATACATTTCCTTGCTTTATTTTCACCTTCCCATACGTATCAATAACTGTCAGAATTGACGATCAAACACCCAAACATATGCCTCAAAGAATACACTTAAAAATGGTGTTGTTTGGAAATAGTACCCTCTCAGCCAATTTTAGCAACCTTCCAACTCCACTAGAGTCCATTAGATCCTTTTTCAATTTCCAGATGGCACTTTGCTACTACAAAATATAGGACACAAGCAGGGCCCTCACAAGATGTAAAGGAATGGTCAAGATTGACCCACATCACCTACCATCAACCATCGATTTCCTTCTTTATGAAGTAATTGTTCTCTTTAGAGCTTGGAAAATTTCTCAATAAGTGACAGGTGTCAACCTTCCTACTAGCCCTTGTAACTATCTTTATTTAATGCTTTAGGTGGATGGGAACACATGTTGCAGTATCTGTCTTTGATCCTTCTATGAACTATGTCCAGTAGCCTTGTGGAGATAATGGTCCCACTGTAAAGCACGATACCTATAGATAACCGGCTAGCCCGTGTTTAAAATAATATGAAATAAACTAGCACAGGTGTGCAAGGAGTCATCAAGACATGGCCATGTCTCAAATCAGCAACCATTGATCTTCTTCAAATGGCACCAAGGAGAATTGCCCCACCAAAGTACCAGATGCATGGTAGAAGCTTGTTAGCCCATGTGAATAAAATAAGAAGAAATAAATCAACACATGCACATGATGAATGGTTGGGATAACCTCCTAACGATCGAACAACAAGCATGAAATCCTAATTTTGCACATGCTGCAAAAGTTAACTTAAAAGGGGGCCATTTCTAGGCCAGTGACGAGAGTTTGACCCTTTAGGAATGAGGATTTAAGACTTAATTCATTTAAAAGGAAAATCAAGCCCAACCATAGCAAAATTTTAAACAATGAAAATTATTAAGGTGATCGACAATCCTAAACTCTGGGGGTTGATGAAAACAATGAATTTGGTGGCATAAGTGATATCTTAAACAACTAGATACTGGGAAAAATAAGTCAATGTAACAATATAATGACCAAGGGCTTTTTAGAGCTTGTAGGCCAATTTTGAAGGGTTTTAACAACATAAATACCCTGACACACTAATGAGGACATGACCCAAAACCATAAACAAGGGTCCAAACCAAATTTTGCACAATTAAAAATGGAACAAAGAATTTTTTGAGGGGTTGCATCACATTAATTTTGGTCTGCTATATAAATAATGTGGTTGTGATGAAAGTGAAAAATCACCTGGTTGGAATGTCC